>VWYP01000040.1:26524-51075 GCA_013400435.1 Pycnonotus jocosus
TCCTTTTGATACTTAAATTGGCATGATAGCAGTAGATAATACACAGAAACCAGACAATATTCCTTCAGATTTATGAACCACCTGCATCTTTAGTATTTCAGCAGTCACCCACATGTTGCCAGGACAACAGCATATAGGTATAGCTAGTCTGCATATTTTATATATATATATATATATATATATTTAATAAAGTGGAGATTTTTAGAACTCACTGCTGTTATGTGACCTTAGAAGCTTCCCATATAAACAGCATTTCTTAGATAGCTGTGCACAATTCACTTACATTCAAACCCTTAAGGCACCATTTACTACTCTAAGCTCCATGCAGACAATGAATGGAGGAAAAAATCTGCTTTGAAAGCACCCTCACCTTAGGTACTCCTCTTCCATTATACCTGGCTTTGAGACGCACAATGGAAAATACTGGAATTTGAAGGGTGAGGTTTCAAGGTTTGGTTTTTCTGTCACCACAGGAAAAAAATCTAATAATTGAGGTGGGATATAGTTATGAATGGTATAGCTCACATTGAGACAAATACAAGTTCAGGGAATAATTTCCTTCTGTAGTTGTCTTAACTCTGTAACTGTAGGTGCCAGTCTTTCAGTCCATACTCTATTATGCTAATTTTAATTTAAGCCAGTGGAAATTTTGTCTCACAGGGCCCTATTATGACACAGAATAGGGGTGTTTACATGCCTCTTTATTTCTATGTTGAAATACCTGATCTGGCTTTGAGCAGATAAGTCTTTCAGGACAAATGCAATGCTGAGCTAGTTCATGCCATGGAATCTCAGAACCACTTAGATTGCAAAACACTCTTAAAACCATTGAGCCTAACCACTAACCTAACACTGCCAAGNGAATAAACCATGAGACACCTAATCTAAAGTTGGTCCTTGAGCTGGAGACTTAATAATGTAACCTCTTCAAGTCCTCCCAGCATACATTGCTCTGTGTTTCTGTTCTATACATGAGAGAAAGATTAAACTTTTGAAAAAGTTTCTGTAATATAGCCTTTAACCCCGTGTTCATCTTGAAAGGCCTTTTAGATTCCAAGGTAGAAAATGGTATTCTGCTTGTGCAAGGAGAGAAGCCTGAGTGCCCTTTCTGCTCTTTGACCCTTTACATGCCAGCAGGCCTTTGCTAGAGGAGAGATGTGATACAGATGCAGAGGACAAGGCTGCAGATTGGGCACCTCCCTGGGCATTAAGGAAAATGGCTGCATGTCCCCTGTACTAACTACCATCTACTAATAAAGCTGTGGAAAACTACACACAGCTCATTTCAAAAGCAATCTTGCACATCATGTCTCAGAGAGAGAAGTCAGGTAGTGGTCTCTGACATGCCTCCACACTGAGCAAAGGCATCACAGTCTAGATGACAGGGAATAGTTTTAACACCCTTTATCTTGACCAACAGCTATCACAGAGCTGCTTGACAACTCTTCACTGCATGGGAGAGAGAGCAGATGAGTGTGAACCCTCCTTACTTCCCCAAAATAGTGAACAGAAGCTCATAATTTGTTTGAAAGAAAAGTTTCCAGTGTCAGAGGAAAGCAGGGTAACATAGAATACAGCAAGTGTGAGAAGGTGGTACAGAGTAGAAGCCATTATCTAGGCATTCTTGATATTTCCCTCCAGTACAGCTTACCTCCTTGAAAGTCTGGCCTTTGAAGGCTAAACTTAGCCTTTGCAAATGTTTCCTTCCCTTCTCTCACTCCGGTGTCTGGTGTGATTTTCTTATTTCTTTAGGCCATAGATGGATATGGAGTTTGTTTTTCACCTGATGAGTTTGAATTGTATGTGAAAAAGCAGTGAGATCATCTTGACACAACAGATTCCCATCATTCTGCCATGCACGTGTCAGGTTACAGGTGTGTTTGGGCCTGTGCTGTCATTTCCATTAATAGTAACTGTTAAAGAAAGGACATGCATTTTCTACTAATTTTCTGGAAAACTTCCTTACAAACATGATGCCAGAATTATTATGAAATATATTTCAAGATGGTTTTTTGGGGGAGTTACTAAAGCCCAGTCTACAAGGGGCAATTCCGAAGGAACTCTCTGAGCTTTTTAAGAAACAGGATGACTAAATCTATCACGTATTAGTAATGATCAACCCAGCTACAAGATAAACAGATATGAGAAGGAAGCTTAAAAAATATCCTGATAGTTCTATGATGGTAGTCCTGATGAGAACACTGTATCCTCAGATAGCCTGGTCACAATACCCTTGATTTACTAGATGTTTTTTTCAGAAAATAGAAAAAAAATTGCAGTCAGAAGCTACAGAGGTAACTTGGAGAAACCTCATGAGATGATTTTTGCAAGTTACCCCTCTATTTACCCAGAGGAACTGGCATTGCAAATGTAATTTGTAAAACTGGCTTTGAAGTCAGTGTATGTTTTACAGGTTGCTTTGTTCAGGGATACTCGCTGAAAATGCTGAACCTAAAATGTAATCCACTGGATTAATGGTAGTACTGGCCCCTAATGGAGATGATCAGAAGAGTGAAGAAAGGTGTGCAGCTGATATTACCATGTCCAGATGCTCTTGTAACACCTGTCACAATAGTTCTTAGACTGATTTTGTAGTATAATGTAAATGCATTAAAAATAATTTTAGTTATAATAGCACATCTGTAACTTTTTAATCCTTTTGATACTTAAATTGGCATGATAGCAGTAGATAATACACAGAAACCAGACAATATTCCTTCAGATTTATGAACCACCTGCATCTTTAGTATTTCAGCAGTCACCCACATGTTGCCAGGACAACAGCATATAGGTATAGCTAGTCTGCATATTTTATATATATATATATATATATANTGGGATATAGTTATGAATGGTATAGCTCACATTGAGACAAATACAAGTTCAGGGAATAATTTCCTTCTGTAGTTGTCTTAACTCTGTAACTGTAGGTGCCAGTCTTTCAGTCCATACTCTATTATGCTAATTTTAATTTAAGCCAGTGGAAATTTTGTCTCACAGGGCCCTATTATGACACAGAATAGGGGTGTTTACATGCCTCTTTATTTCTATGTTGAAATACCTGATCTGGCTTTGAGCAGATAAGTCTTTCAGGACAAATGCAATGCTGAGCTAGTTCATGCCATGGAATCTCAGAACCACTTAGATTGCAAAACACTCTTAAAACCATTGAGCCTAACCACTAACCTAACACTGCCAAGTCCCACTAAACCATGTCCCTAAGCACCACATCTACAAGTTGTGCAAATTGCCAAGTGGCTGCATTAAATAGTTCTGCAGAGTAGGGATGCACTTGAAGAATCAAAGACATTGCTTTCTGAAATAATGAAAGGAGCACATCTTTAGCCATTAGGTTTATTCGGCTTTTTATTTTCTAGCACGTTTTTGACATACTGGAGAACACAATACTCTGTTGACATGAATGCCTAGGTTTTCAAGATGTCTGGTAAAAATATGAATATGATTACCCTACTCTCAGGTCTATCTGTGTTTTAGAATATTTGATCCTATCACAAAATGCAAAGAAAAAAATACTCCATGTGCTGCCTGAAAAAATCCTGTGAGAAGTATGCACTGTTCATTAAAATACAGTATATGTTGTATGAAATCTAGTTTTTTTTCCTAGCTTAATTTTGCTAAATTCTTTTGAAATAATTTCTTCTGCACATTATGTTTGTCTGCTGTAATAATAACATGGGATAATGTTTGCTGAAATGTACTGAATCCCAGCCAGTAGCTTGTGCCTTTGCAGTCATCAAGTAGGTGTTCCAAATTATGAATAATGGGTTCTAGGGAAGAAGGTAGGTGAACCTATACCACTGGCTTTCCTTAGTAACTTCTTTCAGAAGAGGCAGAAAAATCACATTTGGAGGTTGAAAGGGTGCACTGCATCCTTCAGCCAAGACAAGGAGAACCAGCCAGCATCTCAGAGATACCTTACTCAAATTATTTAAATAGAAATACAAATAAAATGTTCTTTAAGTTGTAAGTAGCATGGATAGAGTTACTTACGGGCAAAGTTATTTTATTATTGTTTCCAGATGTAAATTTTTAAATGCAGGAAGGGCAGTTAGCATTTGCGTTCATTAAAAGTGATGTAGTTCAGGACTCATGCAAGCTCATACTCTCTTTTGGATGAGAAAGGGAAGGCAAGAAGGAGCATTTAGTACAGTTGAAGGCTTTAGGCATGGATGGAGTCATAATGCGGAGCTTGGGTAGGATGTGTTACTTGAGAAGCAGCATCTGGACACATACACACACAGCAAAAGTAATCGACAGTTCTGTTCTATGGCCAAAAAGAAATTGGGAAAAAAGTTCTTTCAAGCTGACTTTTTTTCTTGCTGCGTCAAAACTAATGTTACAGAGAGCCATTTTTAAAGGACGCAAAAGGAGACACAGCTTTTGAATTCACTGAAATTGCGAGCCTACTTCTCCGCATGTAAGCAATTCTGAGGAAAATTACTGTGCATAAACTCAAATCCACAGTAATTGTGCACTAAAAATGATTAAGTTTTCCTCCAATTGTTTGCCTCTATTATCTGCTGAGCTTTGCCAGCTTGCTGTGCTGACATTAGGGATGAGTGTGGTCCCTAGAGGGTCATTCTCATGTAAGCCAGAGGGACACACGACTCATGCTCTATAGTTATGGGCTTCTTCAGGCTTTGTGAAGGCATGGAGGCACTGATTAAGAAACCCTGAAGCCTAAAATGACACAGAAAGCAAGCCAGAGCAGGGCAGAATACAAGCTGAGGCACCACCAGGCTGGCCCTGGTAAGCAGCCTGCAGCAGATTCTTCCCCAGCCATGTGTGAGCAGTGGAGCTTGCAGCTGTTCCAAAGGTAGCACAGCCCTTGCCAGCATCTTTTAGCTCCTTTCTTTTCTGAAGAGCCAATGAATTTAGTGAGAGGGGTTTGCTTTATTTTCAGCCTTGTACAATAGTATTTCTAATGGCGCTTCAGCTGCGAAGCGTCTTCCACTGGTGATACTGATGAGTATAAACTTGAGAAAATCTATTTTCACTTTTACATTTCAGGCCTAGTTTGGAGAGGCGCCATTTACAAAAGGAAGCACAAACATATTTTAACTGGTAAACTGACTAAAATTGATACAAAATCGATGAGGTCTTTGTGAAATAAAAACACTCAAAGACCAGAGTTTTCCAGGGAGTATTTTACTAAAGAACTGCATAGTGAGAGATGTTTTATCCTGTGAATTCCTTCAGGACACTGACTGTTTATCACTAAGAAATATGTGCTATAATCCTAATTCTGTGACTGTAGGCTCACAATTGGGGTAGTTGTCAAGGAGGTGCCACATGTGGAACTGAGTAACTCAAATTATAGGATTGTTATAAAAAGATCTCTACTGGAGTGTTCCAGCTTTTAAAGCTTGTCCCTTGTTTCAGCACATAAATTTCTATGAAGGCAGATTTTTTTTCTGTAAATGGATGCAGCCAAATGTGTAGCATGTGTACATATATATACATTACTTAACCAAAATAAAATTTTCATGAGTAGAATTTATTTTGGCTTTTATTGATCCTGATAGTGTTACTGGTTTAAAAATATTTAACTGAAATGCACAAACTGCACTTCACAGGAGACCCTTAGAAAGTACAATAATGCACCACAGGAAAAGAGAATGAAAATAATCAATAATAATTCATAACATTTCAGTTGCTATAGCCACATCTGCTATGAAATTAATAGAACAACCAACTCTACAGAAAAACATAACAAAAATGTTATGCCCACACTGCCTCTCCTGAAATCATTCTTGGATGACCTTCAGTGTAGGATTTTCACAAAGCAAGCCAGACATCATGACATATCTGACACCATCCTTTTGTTGTTTGTTTTATGCAACTGTCTACAGAAATCTTTCATTTCTTAATAAAAGTATGATTTTACTGTTGACATTAATCCCACTGAAGTTGGTGGAAAGGTTCATACTGAAATCAGTAAGACGTCACTGGTCCTTTAGTCACACAAATACCCATGTGTTTTCTCAAAATAAAACTGTTTTAGGATGCAATTGTGGCATTTTCTGATGCAAAAGTTAGGCTCATAAAATATATGGCTATCAAGCTTCACCTTGTGAAAATCTGGCCTGCAGTGCAAATGTACAGGGAAACTTAAAGGCGCTAAATACTCTTGTGGTTTAAAGATGACCATGCATAACTCATTTGTGACTTTACTTCATTCAACACCCTGCCCTTTTATGCATAAAGTCATCCAAGAGTCACAACTAAAAGGGGCATATTCTAGGGGGCCACAATTCCTTTGACACCTCTTTAAAATTATATGATAAATATAAATTGCAACTGAGACGATCTGGTAAACCTGATGTGAAAATATCTAGACTGCCACACTCTCCTAAGTACCTTCAGATGGCAATAGGCATTTCTGGAATTAAATCTTTCTAAGCTGAGCTATTTTGCGTTACCACCACTTAGTTCCCTAGGCTGAGGGCTTCTGAAACCACATTAAATGAGGTGTCTAGTTCCTGAAGAAGCAGCCAAAAAAGCTATTTCCCACCATTATCACCATTACATCTTGTGCTGCTTAATACTTCTACAGTGTGACTCTGATTCCCCTTGAAGTTGCCCCCAGGCCTATGCAGAGGTGCCCCCCGGGGTGGACAGGAGTTTGCCCCCTCCGAGTTCTGCTGGCTTGCAGGACTTTGGAATTCCTACCTCATACAAAGCCACCCTTCCATTTGCCCTCAGTGGCAGCACCCTGACCTCTTGACTTCTAGAGCAATGCCAGTTCTACTGTCCGGTTTACTCACAGCATTGTGCCAGGAGGTGAGAAAGAGGAATTCCAGGCTCTCTGGAGTCACTGGCTGTCATTTCCCCTGGGAGTGCAGCAACTCCATCTTCAGTGCATGACAAAAGCAGAGCCCTTTGGTTAAACCCAGATTGCTGTGCTGCTGGGGATGCAAGAGATTGCATCCAAGGGGAGCCATAAAATGTGACTTTGCAGTTTACCAAGCTGGAGAGAAAGGGTCTCCTTGATCAGGAGAGCACACACTGATTAATGCCAGCAACAGATCTAGGCTTGGAATAACTGCTTTGTCTGATGGAGGCAGCAAATTGTCAGATTATACGAGAGCTGCATATCCTTTGTTTGGCAAAGAGCAGGTACCCTATAAGCAGAAATGTTTACCAAGAGAAAAAATACTTCTGTACACTATGTTTTCAACTATTCAGTTAATTCAGATTATGTTTGGATTTAAGATAAAATGTAGTATCTCTTTTAAAAGAATTATATTATATTACATGAAAATTAACTTAATTGTTTCATATAGCTTTAAATGATTTTCCATCCTGGGAAGACTTTCAAGATTTTAATGCTTCTGTTTATCCATTATTAGGGTACTATGTTGAAATTTCAGAATGGTTGTGAACTTAACTATTACTTTGATACGAGTTGTTTTTGATTGTTTCTAAAAATATAATTCCATTTTAAAGGGTATTATTTCAGCTATTGCTGCCTTACATTTTAAGATGATAGCTTTGGAAAGAAAACTGAACTAACAGAAAATTAGTTAGAAAATAGTCGAAATAACTATTCTCGATACTTTTGAAATGTTTTCCTTTTTTAATAAGAAATTCAGTGCCTTTGGCTCATCTCCCCCAGACAATTTCAGTTTAAATCATTTTGTATCTTGTGGTAAAAGCAGCTTTCTTAAATTTTCCATTCAGCAGCATTCCTAATCCTGGAGGAGTAGGAGCTCGTTATTATTTCTTCCGATGTGATGATGGATAGGCGGTCTACTTTTGTTCTTTAAAAATGTTATCTGATGGTTAGAAACATAAACATACTACAGTATCTTGAAACCCACAAATGCCTTTGTTATTTAATAGAAGAATGAAACAAAAATATAGTTTGTTTTCTTTTTCCAGCATTGAGACCATAGCAGTCACATTATAAAGATTACATAGTATTTACACTGGTGACATCACATAAGTATCTGTATCAATATTAGTTTCCAAAGTAATTGGTTTTTTGGGTCTCTTTTAAACATCAGAGATCTGTTAGTTTCAGTCTTATAATAAAAAAAAAATTAAAAAATCCACTAGGTGAAAAAAAGACTTATAATGAGATGAAACATACTCAGTTTTTTGGTTTGCAGAGAATGCTTCAAGCGTTTTATGTTTTACAAACACTGTTAAAATCCCATCTGGTGTTTGTGAAGCATTTTACTGTCTCCTGCTGGGCCAGGCAGACATTGGTTTTCATGTCTGTATGTTTCCAAAACATGGGGAAAAAAATTGAATGGACCTGGACCAAGCACAGCATAATGATAGAATACTATATTTCCATTCTTCCGCATTTGGGAACAGAGACAAATGTCCTTGATTCCAGAACAGATCCATCAGTTCCCATAATGCAACTTCATGTGAAAAATGTAAGAGTAAATTCTCTAAGTAGTCCAACATTCAACATCTTGATCATTATATATTTTTGTGAACAATAAATACATAATTTCTGTTTCAATTATGCATTTCATTTTCAAGGGAATTAATTTAGAAAACATAAAACTCAGAAGAAAATGTATTCCATTTTTAGTAATGCATTTTTTCTTTATGCAGTTGATTTTACTAATGAACTTTGTGTGAAAAATAAATTAATATGAAAGCAGAAATGCAAAGTCCTTCTAATGTTGTATTCCTGGAGCCAGCATCATGCATACTGATGTCCCATTTTCTCTAAAGTCAATGGGAATGGATTTATTTCTGGTCTTACACTGCCTCTAAAACCGGTATAGCTTTTAATTATTTCAATTTGGTTACTGAAGCAGTAAGAGAGGAGAAAAGAGAATTAGTTCAGAAGGGAGAAGGGTCAGTGGGTCTGCACTAGCTGTTATTTGTAGAAGGGAGATAATTATCTAAAATGACGTGGCAGTGATAGCATAGCTGGTGCTTACAACTGCATTTTAATGGCCTAAAAAATAAAAGTATTTCCAAACACATTTGTTGCACTGAAGGTCCTAGAAAGCCTTTCCCACATTCACTGATAATTCATAGAAAATGTAGATACATTGCCAAAACAAATAAAAAAATCTTAGACGAACAGAAGTACAAAAATAGACTGATTGCTTTTTAAGATGCAGCAGTCATAACACTGGAACACCAGATGGAATTTTCCATAGACACTTTTGTGGCTTTTACCTGATAAATGGCTGGCATTGTATCAGAAACCCTTTTCTGTGTGTGCTTTTGCTTGTATATTTGCCGTTTTCTTAAAAGACAGACTTTTGATGGGAGTGTAATTCTTGCTGCATTAGTTCATCCTTCATTCCTCCACACAGAATTTGCACACGCTGGGCCCATCTTCCTGGCAGGAAACATGGAGAGCAGGTCTACATGCAGACACACATTTCATATAAACTTGATGTGTGAGCAGCCCAAGGGATTGATTGTGCGTGTGGATAGTCAGAGGGCACATCCTCCCTTAGATGCAGTCTTGACACTTGTGAAACACATTGTCCCTCTCATTCCAAGTCCTCTGGTCTCCCTTTTTGCTGGTATGATAGCCATTCTTACAGCCAAAGACTATGTGCAAGTGCAAAGAGATCTGATGTGTACATAAAACTCATGGAAATTAGATTGTTCTCTGCTTCTCTCTTTCTTTGGCCAGTGTAAAAACCCGCTTCCTTTGCTATTTAAAATGGTATTTTCAAATTGTTATAGCAATTGTAAGTGTCAAGATAATCAGAATGCTGGATAAAAGGCTTTTGTTTTTATTTGAGGCACTTTGCTGAGTCTGTATACACGGAGTGTGATAGCAGCTTTATGCTTAGTCACAAATCTGCACTGTTAACTCTCTGGGAAACAGGATGGAGGGTTGGAAAAGCTCAGCCACTCTAGTTGCTGTCTCCTGCATAAGGCAGATGTGCAATATGGGCATTTGTTCCACAAAGATCTAAATCTGTGATAAAATGGAACTGAAGGAAGAATTGGAAAAAGGTAAAAAGCTGAGAGAGAGTAAGAATTGCTAAAGTCTGTAACAGCAAGGAATCAATTGTTTCTTCCAGCCCCTTTACTATCTTTTGGGGGGGTATGGTGGTCAGTAGTGAGCTGGTGACCAGCTGTGGAAGTGGGGGTGGGAGGAGCGAAGGGAGGAGTGATGGTAGAAAGGAGGCCAACTGCAGCTCCCCAGCAGGTGGGAATGATTATGGAAAGAATGACGACCTGTACTGTACAAGTTATTGATGGCACTTCCCAGAGGAGCTGAGTTAATAAAGCTGCGGCCAATATAAACCACATCCCTTGCATCTTGTCTTTCTTCCTGCATGTCCGGAAAAAAGCAATGAAAGGCTATTGCCTTCTCTTCCCCCCCATGCCTTTCCCAACATGATCAAGTTTTCTTCCACTCTGTTCTACACAGCTGTGTCATGAAAGGATTTAACTCTTGTTAAATCCTTCACATTCTTGCAAGAATATGAAGATTGAGTAGATCCTAATTCTACTTATTTAAAAGGCAGTATGTGCTCAAAGTGAGAAAAGGAGTAGAAAGCAAACAAGCAGAAGTACTACCTGCTTGATGTACCAGTGTGTTGGTTTTGCTTTTAGCATCTATTCCTAGATCTGTGCTGAGCTGCATTTCTCACCACTGGGTGGAAATTGCAGTGTTTGCATGGTATGATGTGTGAGTGGACCTGGCACCCAGTCTCCAGGTAATGGTCTTTGGAAGTCATTGGGCTTTGTAATAGTATGGACATGTAGAAAAGGAGTTGTTCTGAACAAGAATAACTATGGGATGGAACTCATTGAAGGACTGAATACAAATTCCAAATTCCAGCCTTCTCAGTGTTTTCTGTTGATTTAGAGCTATTTTTTTGAGTGTTTTTTCTTGTAAAAGTTTATATACTGTCCCTTTTATAGACAGAGTTACTTTCAGGGTATTTTCCACAACAAACAGTACATGACAATCCTGATCCTACATGACATATTTCCATTTGCTTTTACCGCTCCAGTCTTAATTTTCCTCATTTCCACCACTGATGCTAAATGGCTTTCTTTGCTATTACTTGGTTTCCAGGCCCCATCATTATGGAAGAACATTTGAACTAGTGAGGACTGAATGACTGGCTTCAACACCATGTTTATATTTAATAGGTTTGGCTTGCTATTCCTTTGAAATTTGGTTTGTCTTCTTCCAAGTCCATCACAGGAGCTGTATGTGGCAGAATACTGTTTTATTTAGACATCAAACCCTGATGCTGTTGCCCTGGATATGATTTTTTTTAATACATTTATTTCTACAGTCCATTTGGCCCATTACTGAAGTATCAATGTTCTTCCTGAGTATTTAGAAATAAAAATATCTGCAACAATATAAGCTTCTCCTTTTCTCCTTTTGCTTGGTCCAGGGTGTTGAGAAAAGGTCCTTAGTTTATAGATTGGCTGAATGAACACTTGTGTACCTGCATATGAGATTCAGTGTGTCTGTATTTATACTGAGAACTCAAAGTGAAAGGTGTATTGACTATACACCTATTTCTGAAGGTGTTGACACTTCTGCTCATTCTTCTGTAAGTCTTACAATCAAGATTAGTGTTTCCCAGACAGGGAAGCTGTATCATTCGTGGAGAGTGATCAGCCAGTATTGGGTTTGCTGTCCTGAAACTAGGTGTGCTGATAAAGAAAGCTTGGGAGTCACTTATCTAGGTCAAACTATGGTTAAATGACATTTGAATGGAAGATAATATTTATAGGTAGGTTTATTGGTTTATTAGTAAAGAATTTTCTTTTATGCTTGGGAGCCAAGGAGTTGAAAATTGGGAGTTGAACAAAATAGGCATGGGCTGCAGAGCTATTTACTTGCAAGTCAGGAGTTTTGTGTGCAGTGCTTTGTTGCTATTTGGGCATCTGTTTTTACTGTAAAATCTTTACATCTTCCTGTAACAGTACTTCTCCGTCTTTTAAAACCTGAGCTCATTTTCAAAGTGAAATCAATCGAACCCATTGCTTTTTCATGAGCTTTTTGCTTCAAACACCTTAGCGTATGAATATTCTGAGTTTTCCTTATTATATGCCAGTTTTTACTGTTTACACTTAGGATCACCAGGTTAAGAGTTCCTTCTAAGGCACTTTTCCCTTTTTTACTTGCATTAGCAGGGAAATAGTGAGCAGTACTGGCATTAGCACCTCTTGCATCTGTGGATTTAGTGCATGTCTAGGAGTAAGAGCTGCAAGAAGACCCATCTGAGCCACTTGCTCCCTTTTTTTGCAGGCACAACCACAAGAGCTAGAGCTTTGATTTTTATTAATGGCTTCTTAGCCTCTGTTAGGAATGTTGCCCACTGAAGTTAGTCTATTTCCTAAGGAATGGCCTACATCTTGAGAAATGTTGTTCTATAATTACTGGCTTAATGGTAGGCAAGTGGAAAACTTTTTGCACACAGAAGGACTAGAACTTTTACAAAGATAAAACATTTTGCAGACTGCAGAAGTTTTGCAGTCTTGATGATGATCTTGGATAAAGTTAAAAGGAGGGTATTTGCTTCAATTGATTGTATTCCAACACTTATTTAGACCTAATTGTACATAACTCTAAACATCTTGATCTCTATCTCCCAGTAAGGGGTGCAAAATTTCCTTAAAGTCCCTCTTGTTACCCTGGGTTTTACCTGATTTGCTAATGTAGGAATCTATCCCTATGATGAGAAATATCCCTATGAGGGAGGGGATCACATCTATGTTCTATGAAGTATGATTATATAACTGATGCTTTAGATATCAAAAGCTTTGAATTTGTTGTCGCACAACTTTTCCTACCAGCTACTGATCCTCAGTATGTAGGATGTTTGGCTAGTGGATCCAATGACTGGGGATAAGTAAGCAGGCCAGATGCAGATCCTTGCCACCCTGTCTCCATCTCCAAATGTTCTTAGGAAATAATAAAAAAAACACAGCATGGATGTGTACCAATCAAGGATCTGTTGCTGTCTGTATATAGCAAGATCTGCCCCAGCATTAATAACCACAGTAGAGACCAACATTCATTTCAGCAATTGTTTTTAAGCTACTGGGTCAATGATATTTTTGACAATGTGAATGGCAAGCATTAAAATTGCTTTCACAAAAGCGGTTAGCACATTGTACCACTAATTATATGATTACAGGGGAGCTATTTATCAATTTACTTCTACAGGAATTGTTTATTTTGGACTTAGCCTTTGAGTTTTGCTGTAGTTTGAACCAGAGCCTTTCACAGAAGGAAGCTGTTAGTAGTGGCTAGTTTATAGAGTTTGGGGCCCAACAAAAATACCTCAGAATCATCCAAGGCCAGACGAGGTTTTATGAAAGTCTCCTAATTCCACACATGAAGCTTGAGTTTAGTTTCAGTTAAAAAGTGAGTAGATTTTTTATTTCTAGACTTTCCTCTTTTTTAATAGTAGGGTTTCAGATGATGCAAGCATAGGGTGACAAGTGGTGACACATAAAAGAGGATGTGTTCTTTGCTATGTCTACCTTAGTTCCCTTCTCATATAGCCACCTATTCTTTGGTTTTAGCAGCCATGAGAAATAAACAGTCCACCTTGTGCCTGCTTTCTGTCACGTAATGGCTTTGAATGTGAAGACTTTGATAGGGATAGAGCAATTAACCAAACTGCCTTTTGTTAGAGCTATGAATAAGGGCTATAATATCTCCAGATCCCCTGGTAGGCCTGCTAGTGATGGCAGGGGGAATTTTGCATGATAGGTGAAATATGAATGTTGCACCAAAACTGAGCACACACAGAGAGCTCAAGTGAATTAGCAATGTAAAGCAATGAGGTATTAGAGGGAACAGCGTGTACTAAACCCATAGCCAGAATGGCATTAACCAACACTGGCTGGCCTTTTTTGCAAGTTGATTCAAGACTATATGGAATGGACTGTTCTCAAACCTGGGATCTTATGCCCTGTGCTCCTTTTGGAGAAGTCTGTATATGCAGAATAAATGCAGGGCAGCATGTCCTGAGCTTGTAGAAACAAGTTACATGGGCTTAACTTAAATTTTTAAATAGATTTCAGTTAAGCACTCTGTGAGGATGTTTCCCTTAGTTGAAGTATTAGATAGGCTCCTGACTTACTGACCTGAAACAGCACGGTTTTCAGAGCTTTTTATATAAGAAGTCTCACAGAGTACTGCAGATGCTGCCTAGCTGAGCCAAAACAGAAGAGCATAGAATTTATTCACAGACTGTTATTTAAAGAGTATCTTTGAGCACACTTATACTTTGAACACACTATACTCATAAGAGTTAATAATTGGTTCAGTCTGGAGACTAAGGGCTAGCCCTTGTAAAGGTTGCTTAAAAATTAGGCACTTTTAAATTAGGCACTCTAGACTGTATCCCATGTCCTGTGCTAAGAGCTAGGGTTAGTTGTGCTAGGCATGGTGGGAGAGGATAAACCAAAAAACATATGCAAGAGACCTGTACAAGCAACTTTCTGCAGAGGGCCAGAAAGAAACATTAGGAATCTTGATTTTCTGCTGAAGGAACAAATTTGACTTATAGCTTCAAAGGGTTTATATTTGTAACCATGTCTAGAACCCTTTTCATGAAAGACCCTCAATTTCAGCATGTTTGATTACACATTTATTGATAGTGTGACAGCCATCTGCTTCTCTTAATTGGCTGACGGCTTAAGGACTAACAATCTGAGGACTTGAAAGAGTTGATATCACAGCCATTGTCTTGAGGGGCAAGTCTGCATGCAGGCAAATGGATTGTGAAATGAACATTGCAGTTTTGGTCTCTGCGATCCCATCAGGAACTTGGCCATAACACACAGAGGCTTTGAGTTCAGGCTGTACTCATCAGTTTTGTTCTGCCAGAGGGACATGGTGATGGTGTAGAGCTGCAGTTTGTTCCACTTTGTGTTGTTGATGTAGGGGTGGCATTTACTGAGAGTCAAGAATTCCATATAACCAAGGGCAGGAAATGATAATTTCTTACTTCCCACAAAATGCCTTTGAACTACACCCTGCCTATAGTGTTGAAGTTGTGACACCATCCAGAAAAGCACTTGAGATATTTGATCCAAAAAAGCCAAGAATAAACCTATTTGTATGCTTCCTATTTACATATATCACAGTGATGACTCTGGATTTTTGTCCTTATTCTACTAGCCTCAGGAGCAAATGCCAGAACCCAGAATATTCCATCTGGTTGACAAATGGTCTGTATTGCTACCACTCAGAAATATACCCTGTGCTGTAAATTGTGATATCACAATTGATCTTTGTATGCATGATAGCCTCTGTATCAGCCAACAGCTCCAGGGGCACAAGCTGAGTGCTCTCTAATTATGTCCTTATGTTGCTGAGTCTGCAATTCTACCTTCCTTTGTAAATGGTGTAAAATCTTTAAAAAGGAGTGTACTCATCTCTGGTTGTTAAAAGAAATAAACGCAACCTCTCGCAATGCTTGCCTCTAGAAAGCCCAGTTCCATGAATATGTGTTAAATCTCTCTCTGAATGTCTGTTGCATTTAGTTACTTAGAGGCTTTAAGCTAGTGGAACATGTTTTTTCTGGATCCTGACCATAAAGAGGCTGGAAATATCAGAAAAAGCATTGAATCAATCAGATCTATATGTACTGGGTAAATTTAGGCAACTTCAAGACTAGGCAACAGTTGATGAATCTTATTTGGATTCCAATTTTAGTCTCAGGGTCTCAGTTCCAACATCAGCTTTGCTTTAAGTGTCTGCATCCTTCCTGGATACAACACAAAGGCTTTAGAGAACACTAGTGCCTCTGTTCAAGTGTGCTTTTGCATGCAGGTCCTGAGGAAAAGATGATACTCTTTAGTGTTCCGCAGGCTCTGTACTATGGTATGTGTTGTCAGTTTTTCACTTTTGAGTGTAAAAAACCCAAAAAAGCCTGATAGGTTCGTGGTGGTCTTTACAGATCCCATATGTAATTAGTTTTCTCCTTTCCCTATGCTTAGGGCTCAGGTACTCCAAAGAAAGTGTTCAGAGGTCTTTGGTTTCTCCAATATGATTTTGTTCAGGTCTCATTATTGCTTTTGTGAAGTAAGGCATAAGTTAGAATGTGTTTCTGTGCATATAAATTTTATTTGTCAGAGCTAATTAATCTAATATCAAATACCAAAAAATCCTCACTTCTTGGCATTTACTTACCTGAGATTTGTAGAGAGAATGAAGTGAAAAGAAAGGGCAGTTGTTACAAAAATACACAGGGACCTTCTTTTGAGTAATGTTGACCTAGAAGCTGTGTACACATATTTCTTTTGTTAGAAATGTTCTAAAAGGTGAATATAATAGTTCTGTACTTTTTCAGGGGAAACTTCAAGCAACAATTATATTACTACTGTTCAGAATTATATGTATATATATTAAAAGAGAAAATGTGTTACATTCAGTAACTTGAAAAGAATATTCTTATTTCTAAAACTTCTTTTAAATCTTTTCCACCTTTCAAAGCAGAGAACCTGCAGTTAATCTGTCAGGGGCACTAAAACATTAGACAGCTATCAACAACCTTTTAGGTTGCTCTCAAATTCTAAACAATGAAATTGTGAAAGTAGCTGATTTGTCTTTAAGATCTTACAGCTCTGGGTCATTTTATAAAACACAGAAAATAAAAAAGTAGCTGTTGCCTGTTGGCAATTATTTAATGAAAAATTTCAGCCTGTAAAATGCAAGTAGTAAAGGAATGGACATTTGAGTCATAGAAAAGACTGCAAAAAGATAGGTACCTTTTTTCAGTCACCCATTCTGAGAGAGGAGTGTGTCTGATACTTAGGTTGGTTTACATCCATTAATTTCTAACCCAGATTTAAAATTCACTATAATGTGAATTAAGTCCTCTGTCAAGAGGACTTGCCTGTTTTATATCCATAAAAACCTGTGCCAGAGAAGTCGTCTCTGACATGGCTTTTCAGCAGCTCACAGGGATGATCTAGGCAGAGAGAAATCCTGTGACTGGAAATCCTTTTGCTGGAAGGACAGCCTAGCTTGCAACACTGATGGCAGAGAAGGTGCTGTTGGTAGCTGTGCTGCTCCTCACAGTCTGGCTGGTAGCATTGGAGCAGCTGAGGAAACTGGATTCCCAGGCCCACAGCAACATCATGCATAGTGCTGCTTTTCTTCATTTAGAGGGAGGAAGAGTTAATTTTGGTCTAACATGCAAAATTTGTCTTTCTGTGTAGTGGGTGAAGCATAAACTCAGTGGGAGGTCCATGAAACAGAGCCTGTCTCTGCCCCATTAGCATTCTGGTCATACTTTAGAACAACATAAGCAGACTTACAGCTTTTAAAAATGTTGTTTTGCTCTCATCTGCCCCACAGCTGAATTCTCTGTAGAGAAGGGATGTTGTGCCATACTGAGGCTGGGGTATTTAAACTTCTTAGCTGTGTTTTTTCTTGTAATTATTCTTCCCTTCCCCCATCCTGCCCCCTGTGCCTCCCCCTAGCTTTTAGAAATCAATGAGAAAAATTAAGGGCCGTTAATTCAGTTCAAGATTTAGTTCTCCAAAGTCATTCCACATCTTTCATCTTTACAATTTCCTTGGTGTTTTCTTTAAATACATACAATTTATAGTAGCTTGAAAAAATTGTGAATTTAGTGTCTGTTCATGAACAAGGTCACCTCCCTGTCTTCTTCTGCAAGGAAGGAGAAAGAGTTTATGCCTGTTACTTCCATCCTCACAAGTTGAAACAGGCTGTGTTGCCTTCAGATCAGCCCAGCCATCTGCTCAGGTGAATTCTCTATCTGGCAAAGCCAGGGTCCCTAAGCAGGACAGGGCATGTTTTAAAGAAACCCCCACAATGGAAGCCAACTCAATCCAAATGACCTCTACTGCAGGTTTTTTTTAAAAAAATATTAATTATTTTTCTTCTGCAGTGATAACACTTCTGGTTTTTTTACTTTTTAATTTCTGAACCTTGCAGGAAACGTATCACATTCACTGAATTGATTGATTGACTGAAGGAACTGAAATGGTTTTCTGCTGTTTTGACTAGAAGGCATGGAATAATGTATTTCATAGTAACACTTTATTTTGTTTAATCCTTTCTGCAGGCAACTTGAACTAAGTTTTCAAATTCCTTAGATAGGCTTATTTTTTTCTTTCAGGCGAAACTATTCATGCAATTGGGTTTGCACTAAGCAGAAAATAAAATATTCAGAACTGTTTTGGCCTTATGCCCTCTAGAACCACAATTATGTCTCTAAACAAGAAGTTGATTTTGAAATAAGCCACAGGTTTTAATAATTCTCAATGTTCCCTTCAGGTTCCCATTCTGTGTAGGTAGGGAGCGTTGTAACTAATCATATCTCTCAGATCAAGGTAGAAGTACCTTAAATATGGATCAGAAATAGATCTGGCTGCAAAGGCTGGCTCTACACTCTCACAAAGCTTTGGAGGGTTTAGATCTTGGAACCTGATTTTGGTCAGGATTGTTCTTTGATATTCTCAGATGAAAGGGAGACTATAAATGTGAAGAGCAAATTCTTCTGCCTTGGTTACACCAGTGTTACTGAATTAGTGCCAATGTGGTCACATGCTGTAGCAGGGTGGAAAATTTGGCCCAGAGTGTTTATTGTAAGTAGCAACAAGGCAAAGAAACCTATTGCAGAGAAGAAACACAAAACTGTAAATGGCCAGGCAACAGGCCTCATGCTAACTTTATTTGCCAAACTGGTGGTTTACTCCAACAGTAACATTTTACGCAACCAAGCCAAATTCACTGTGTAAAACATTGTATTGCCTCTCCTGCCCTTTGCCTTTTCTAAGAGATTGAAGGGCACATATAAACTGCTAAAATATCCGAAATTGTTTAGCTATCTGTGTTCAGTATCCATACAGACTTATTTACTACATAAAGAGCAAAGAAAACCAGCTAAATATTTTAAGGCGATAGAGAAGTTTTAATTGAAAAATATCCAGGGGCTTTATTGTAAACTTATGAGTCTGCACTACAGATTTCTAATAGCAAACAACAGAAGTGAAAAATAAGAGGGTTTAATGCATTAGTTATGGGCTGGTAATGTATAAATATGTGGTGCTTATTGTCTGCCTAGCATGGCATGGCATCAGCCTTGGGTCCCCACTAAAACAAAAAAGCGGAAAGTCAAACAACAGTCATGTCAAATTAAACCTCTTTTTGTTTAATTTTTCAAAGTGATTAATTTAGCTGGTTGGCAGAGAGTCAAACTGATAGCTAACAATAGTTCATTTATTTAATGTTGCTTTCAGTACCCTGTAGCCACTCAACTGCATCAGAACTTATCTTCTGTAATTCTCTTTGAGCTGTGAAGATAGGCCAGGAAACTGGAGTAGGTCAGGTGTGCAGGAAGGCACAGCTCACATGGTGGGGCAGTTTGTGCTTCATGAACCATAGGATTGGGAATGGATTTTCAAGGATAGGTAAAGCTTACTTTTAATCTGAAAAGTGAATAAAAACTGATATCCTTATGTTTCATGTTTGCTGAGTCTCAACAGTCCAAAAATAAAAGAGCTCAGTTCATAAAGTTAAAAAAAAAAAAAAAAAAAGTATTGTAAGAGCTGCCAAAACTGCAAACTGTGAGAGCAAACAATGAAAATGAGATCTTTCTTGACTACATTTTCTCACCAGTTATAAAAGTGTGGATAAGTTAGTCTCTTGGTGTTTTCCATTTAATTCTGTTTTCTTAATAGGATTGAAACACATGAGTCTGATTAGAACAAACAAGCAACTCTTCAGTTTTGCACAAATATGAGTAGATGTAGTAATAAGCACTTTTTAGGTTTGTGGGGCTTATAGAAATAAAGTTACGCAAAGGTTTTTATGTCAATAAAGTCAGTTGATACAAACCTAATAATCAGAGAGGAAGCAGATCAGTTGAATAAGAAGATAATATTTATAGTAACTGTGAGTGTTGATAGCAAAGTTTTTTCTGTTCTGTGTAATAGAATTTTATGTGACTGTTGAATGGTGTTTGATCAAGGAGCTCTGGCATAGGTTGTTCACCTAATGAAAACAAGAGTAGTGTATGACAGTTCTCTGGCATTTTAGAATTGTATATCATGCAATAATATAACTACATACAGGCACACTATAGGGAGTGGGAAAATATAAGCAGTCTTCACATGTAAGACATCTGTTTAAATGCCATGTATAATTTGTGTTTATTTGTTTGTTTGTTATAAAAACTGGATGAGTTTGATCTTCCATTTGAGTGTTTACATTTTCCATCTATATTTTCCATATATTCATGCTTACACAAGGTGATCTCTAAACATAAGATCCATGGATTGTATATTAAATAAAATTTTCTATTATTCAAGTCTAGTGAGGATTACCCATGCTTGCTAGGGGCAAGTTTTCCTGAAAGCCAAGTAATCCTTTCAGCACTGTTCCTATAAGTATATTCTATACATGCCAAAAACTCTTGTGCCTGTGGTTCATGTCTAGTTTTATGAGGGCCTTTTACCACAGCAGGTTATTTTAGAATAATTTTCAAATGCTGTTTCTTCTTCAAGAAACATAGTTACCTGTTGTTCAACTTATATTTATCAAAAGAAATCCTTCTGAGAGAATAAAAGCTTTTTTTTTTGTTTGTTTTCATAAAATGTGTATTTCTGTTCTTAAGTAGGATTCTGTCAAAAAAAAAAAAAAAAAGCTGGAGAAAGAGCACTGGTCCATCATCCCTGGTTCTCTGGGTCTATCTTTATGTGATCCTTGTGTTAAAACCTGTAATTTTTCCTTTCTGAGTTGCATTTTATTATTCCTTGGTTACTGTATCTTTAATGCATTGAAGAAGACTTGTGTTTTCTGATGTCTTTGTGAGCCAAGCCGATGAGAATTTTGGGTAGGTATGAGTCTGCAGTCAGTCAAATCAAGAGTCAACAGCAATCAAAAGAAATCCTTCAGTCTAACAGGGAAAAGAAACAATCTTTCCTCAAGAAGGATGTACATTATAGAAACAGTACAGTGTCCATTAAAAATTATTTTCCTTATTTCTGGTGGGTTTTACTGTGATGTGAATTATAATGGAGTAAGCCAAATTCTAAATGTGAATGTGTGTTACTCACCACAGTGCAGTGGATGCATCATGAGCACTCCACTCCAGTGAGAGTGCCGGAAAGCTGCTGGTGTTGAGAACATGCCCATCATGATCAGGGTCAAGAACCACTCTGCTGTAATAGAGTAATAGAGGCCTGCACTGGGGAGGACTTTAAAACAGAAAAACACTTCAGAAATGGAAAATCAATACAGCATTGGTTAAGGCTAATGTAAAGGCAATGTAAAAAGCAAGCCAAGCATAATTGTATTGTTATTTATTACCGGTGTTGTTTATACTGATGTAGATGTTATGTAGATAGAAGTATAAATAACATTTCCTCCCAAAATTTAAAACTAAATGCCTAAGTACAGAAAAAGCAAACCCACAGGAAGGGAGGTGCCAGGATTATTCATGCCAATGTAAAAATGTCCTACTATGTGGGGTGCTGGTTGTGTTGGCATTGGATTTACAGGACATTTTATACTGTTGAAGAGTATATTTTGAAAATATAACCAGAGGCTAAAATCCAGTCATGAAATTGAGTTTTGCCTTTGACATCAAAAGGGCCACGGTTTTACTCAGGTAGGTACTTTTGTCAAAGTATGAAAAAATGCATGCCTGAGGAGAGTATTAGTCAATAACTGAGAGGCAACTAATAAAGTTTTATAGTTAATCTTCTTAGAAGTTCTTTTAGTTCTGGAAAGAAACAGGAGCCAGTATCAAGGTTATGCTTAAAGATTGCAGCCCAAAGTACATTTCACCTTCCACCATCAAAAAGTGTAGAACATTTGGTTGGCTTTTGTTCTGGAATCACTTCACTTAAATAAAAGGCAGGGAGATATCACAAGAGGAGATCACAAGGAATTTTAGTTCAAAACTTCAGAGTTTTGAGTTCCACAGACTCCACATATAAGCATGCAAAGATGACAAAATAAAGTATTTACTAGAAGGAGGTGGCTTCTAGACTGGATTGTAGTTTGTGTTCTTTATTCAGTGCAATATGATACCTCCTGGGTACTGCCGGGTCAAAACGTTTAGAAAATTGAACATAAGTCAATGATTTCCCCAACAGTCTGAGGGTTTTTTCATAATTCCCATAGTTTTGAATAAAAGTGCAAGGAATCATGGTTTTTTATCACTCTTACTTGCAGAAAAATATAATTGCTTTCTAAAATAATTCAGTTCATTGCTTATACTAGAGAAGGATTTTGGTGAGAATATGTCATCATGACAGACTTTCATTTTACATTTCATTTAGTTGTATTTTAGAAAAGGCCATTCTGAAGACAGTTACATCTCTGTGCTGTTACTGCACACACATTTCTTCACCAACAATTTCTGACTCAACTGGAGAGCATCTGAAAGAGTTGATGGACTTATAAATAGTTGGAGCAGTTTGCATTTAAGGAAAGCATTAAAAAAATAACTTTAGACTGGGCAATTGGAAAATTAGTCAGAAGGACGCAGAGATTTAGACCTCTAGGTGGATTTAATACTTCAAAATACCAGAGTCTGGTAAGTTGTGGGTACAGAGTATGCCTTTGATGAATAGCAACAGCTCTACAAGTGACCACCTGTCATCTGAAGAACAGAAATTATCTGTAAACATACCTCAGTCATGAAAACACACACTAGCTCAAGCCTCACTGAAAGTAATCAGCTGCCTTGCATTTAACCACCAGATGGGCATAGATGACCACAGAGAAGCAGGGGACAAACTATACGTTAAAAAGATGATTACTTTATAGCAATTCTTCACTGTGTTCATGCACTAAACAGAAGGATAGAGACACCTAAGGATGAAGAAAAGCTAAAAAGCTTGAATAATTAGCTGAATGGTAAAGAGATTAAAGAAACCATAGCCATTGACACAAAACGAAAGAGTAATTTGCTCTGCTTGTTGGTAAGTTGACAATTGGTGGCAAAAGGAGAAAAATTAAGTACAAATGAGATTAAAATAATAAAAACAGAGGTAAAAAGAAAAATATTACAGGTGACTTTAATGAAAGGGTAACAAATACAGCAGTGGCTGTCCTTTTAGAGAATTTGCACCAAAATGCAGATCTAGTAGTAGCTATTATAAATCAAGCTTACTGAATTACTGATAGTATTAGGTGCAAAGACAAGAGCTTTGCCTGTATGTAAGAAGAGGAAGCTGCTGTGTGGAACTGCAGATTTGTCAGTCTGACTCAGTAATGCATGTAGTTTTAAAACAGGTTTTGAAGGGAAAGATCATTAAAGCTACAGATAAAAGGGAAGTGGAATACTGGTTTAACAAAGCAGGATGTGTCAAACTAACTTAATCTGTTCTATTCTATNATAGAACGACTTCATTTTCTAGAGAAAGGAAATAAAGGGGACATATTCTGTCTGTCCTTTTACAATGCACTCATTATGCTGCTAAGAGGAAAACTGCTTACTTGCTTGGAGAAAGTGGAATTTAAGAGCACAACTCTGAGATGACCATTGTAGGTGATTTAGGGCAATAATGAAAAGGAACCATCTGTATTAAGAGAAATCTTTTCCCTGATAGTCATAAAAGAAAAGAGGGAATGGACTACCCTGATAGTATAGTATTGGGAAGCTTAGATAATCAGGATAGCTGATGAAAATAACTGCAATGCCTTGAGAACCCGGGGAACTACATGGGAGATTCAGCAGTAAGATCTGCAAAGCATTTCAGAAAGATACTGTAGAGAAAATATAAAAGGTTGTTGTAGGCTGAGAAGTCATCAGCTGGAAATGGAGATTATGAGAAGCCTGATTTCTGTTTATCAAAATACTAAATGGCTGGAAAACTCCATTCACCATTTTCAGTATAACCTTTGAGTCTTATTATGCCTTCCTTTGCTATGCTAAAAACTGATTTGTTATCAAAAATCTCTTCCCCACATGGATATTTCTAGAATATGATCCAGTCACTTTCTTCATTAACTAAATGAATAGAGTTTCTGTCACTCTCTCACTGCAAATAAACTATTCCCAGACCATTTTCTATTCTTGTAGTTCTTTTCTGAGATCCTGCCACCAAGATTCCTTCAGAAGTGCAGACAGCAGTGTGTTTCAGCAATGATCTAATTAATACTGTATTACTCAGAAATTACCACTCCTGACACTGTTATACATCCCTCTATTCAAGGACTGTGTTCTCTGTCTACACCACACTGGAAACAGACCTTAGTCAACAATCATGATTTTGAAAAATTTTGATGCTGTGGTTTAGGATAATAACCCTATTTCAATTTGACTTGCTGTCTTCATTTTTTATATCTCTCTCCTTGTATTTAGTAATGTTAAACAACTTGTTTATTTAGGAAGCAGTAAACCATGAGCCTGTAGAGATGGTTTGACTTTACTCTCACATGTTATTCCTGTAATAAGTGGAAGGTTATTTGCAATAAGTTGTGAAAATAAAATGCCAGCTTAGATACAAAGAGATTTTCCTTGGCTTTGTTAGAAATTGACACTACTGGTGACAAAGTAAGGATCCAAAATTGTTGATATCTTTATGTACCAATTATTTATATATATATATAT
>VWYP01000041.1:0-25795 GCA_013400435.1 Pycnonotus jocosus
TTACATACTGAGCCACCTGAAAGATACTTCTTTATCCACGTTTCTATTAAATATGGTGGCATTCTTAAGGGAACTACTGGGGAGCTATTTGTAACAATTTGCATCAGTGAATTACAGCCTCATTAAAAAAAAAAAACCCCAACAAAAAAAAAACCCCACCAAAAAACCCACAAAAAAACCCAGGACATACTTAGAATAAAGCAATTCCTCTGCAAGATCTATTATTCTAAGCAATTCATGCAAGACTATAACTAAGCACTCATGAAACCTTTTAAACCTATAGTCTAAACTATATATGACTCTAAAAGACTCACAAAATGAAAAGAAAAGCATCACATCCAAATGCTTTCTGAAACAAACAGCAGAGGCCAGCTCTAAAAACAAACAGAACCTTTAAAATTATTTTCTGAGTTTCCCAGAAAATTTACCTTTCACATCAGCTTTAGAAACTCCCATACTTCATGTCTGTCTTCAGTTTAAAGCAAATGTTGCCAATATTTGATCATTGTTTAAGACTGAGGGGTATATTTTTATAGATACCCTCTGGTTTCACAATACTTCAGTTTCAAGCACATGCTATAGCTCTTTTACCTCTTCTCTCTTTTTAAAAAGTGCTGTGTCTTCATGTCTGCCCCATATCAAACCTATCTTTTAAAACCTCCATATTTTACTACTCTTTCTCTCAAAAGTCAATGATAGGTCATTTGAGTAAAAAGATACTCAAAATCCACACATTTCTCTAATTACAGCTACAGCTTTCTCACTTATTTATAATGACAGTTACCGATCCAACTTTGCCTCACTTGAGTACGTGGTTTCAATTAACTTCAATTAACTGTTAGATCTGTAAATCCTGATTGTGCCACTAATCATTCTTGTGAAAGGTAAAAAATTGCAGTTAACTTAGCTCAACAGAATTTACACAGATGTGTATAGAAGAATTTATAAAATAAATTCACTGTAACTTAAAAAAAAAAAAAAGCCATCACATCAGGATCACAAGACTGATCCTTTCTAGTGGACAAAACCACAAAATCTAAACTTTCAGTTCTAGTGCATTCTCCTATACTGAAAGAGCCCATCTTTATTATCTGACATCCCTGATTAAATAAGCTCTATCTTGACATGTCTATAGTACACACATATGCTAAACTATTAGCATAAATGAAAGCAACATGTCAGTAAGTTTTAGAGAAAACCTTATAATTAAAGATACCCTAATTTTTATCACAATAGTCACTAAGGCATAATTCGGTCAGTTAGTAAAGCATTATAATTCATCAGAATGAAATCTACTTTTTAAGGATAAATCCTTCCATAGGTATTTATTGGGTTTTAAACCATATGAACAACAGGTTCAGTAAAGCCATTGAACATATAATAAATAATCCCTTAACCATCCAATCCTACCCAGGAGCACCTGAAATGGAGACTAAAAAAAAATCCTAAGTCATACGGTAGTAACTAGTTACATTCTACTTTTTTTTGCTCCAGATAAATTAAATTATAAATTTCTGCTGCATTATTTGAAATATGAAAAATTGTTTATCTTCCTGTGATCCTTACTCAGATAGGAACTATGGAGTGAGGGGCAAATAAATTTTAGAAGAACCTACAATTTTTAAAGCAGATTGTCCAAGTGTCATGTAACCAGCCCTGTTTGTGGTAACACACAGCAGGAAAAGACAGAAGGCCCTTCAAGATTATTCCTTAAATCTGCAGTTTCATCAGTTTCACAGTTCTGTCTAACTTAGTGATGAACTTTTATATTCAGAAAATTTTTTCGTATAACATAACTACAACCCCCGTTTCCTTAGTGACAGATGGGTTAGAAAGAGGAAAAATTAAATTCAGTAATTTTGATGAAGACCAAAGACAATAATAAAGATCTGAGAAAATCTGGGCTTTACTAACAGATAGTGCCCAACAAACAGATATTGAAAAAATACCTTGTTTTCCCTCCTTAACATTTCTTGCTTGCAAGGAGTCCTATAACTTTGCATTTAAAACACTATTTCTACCACCACAAAAGAGTCCTGCAGGATGGCACAGGGAGCAAAAAGCATCAGGTCAGGCAGAGCATCACTCCTATCACTTCATGACAACAAAAACCAAAATAAGATTCTGAAAACTTTCTCTGACATAGCAACACTCTGTGGATCACAACCCTACACATCTTAGACTGCAGAGTTAACATAATTTAGTAATTATCAAAAGAAAGTCTCCACAACTCTTTAGAAGCAATTTAAACTGGATAAAGTTGAGGCTATTTATAGGAATTATCTGAAGAAAAGCAAATTTAAATCTTTATAAAAAATTAATATGGAAAAATAAGAAGATTTAAGGAAATATTTTTGAGAGAATTATGAACAAAGGATTAGAACATAACAAACTCCTTCTCCTATGCAGGACTACCGTTCAGTTTCTTGGCCTAATTATGAGGCTGATTTTTAAGAGAACCTGTTGGGTTTTAGCATATTACACGTTTACTTTTCACCCATCTAGATTACTACTAAAATCTTTTCCTGTAGCAAACAAGAACATAACAGTATTTTTCTACTGTTATTTTTTAATTGCAACTTAAATATACAGCTCTTCATGGCATTTTCTCATCTTATCCTTTCTGTCCTCCAATGTAGTATTTTTCACATTTCTAGAAAAAGCCTGAAGAAAGTAACTAATTCACTGCCTTCTTCACAGTAAAAACACAGCATGTGTTTTACCAGGATTCCTTCCCACAACAAAATGGTCTTCTTGTATCTTTTATTTCTTGTAAACTGTAGGGCTTAAGAAAGCCCTACAGTTAATAATCTTGCCATGGGCAGATAAAAACCTGCTGTCACCAGTCCTCATCAGTGTAANNNCACCAGTCCTCATCAGTGTAACTGCATGAGCAATCCCTGTAACACCCTCCTTTATTTCACAGTCTGGTTCTGAGCAGGAGCTAAGATTACCCAGCAGTAGTAGCTTGGCTATAAATGAGTCACACAGCTACTGATGAGCTTGTACAGGCACTGTGCCTACAATTTGGAAATACAGCTACACTCTGGCACACAACCTTGTGATTTGAGCAACTTCTATGGTCAATCAAATGCTGTGGTTGATACTAAAACCAGCTATTCTGAGTATATACAAGGCCTCTGTACCTGTGACACATCCTGATTATAAAGCTATGTGTTACCTGCCTATGTCATCAGTGATTCTGACCTTTCTCGTAACTCTGACTCCCAGAAAAAACCAAAAATACTTATTTTGGAGTACTCCTTCCAGTTAAAAGCAACATTGG
Organism: Pycnonotus jocosus; assembly: GCA_013400435.1. Taxonomy (NCBI): domain Eukaryota; kingdom Metazoa; phylum Chordata; class Aves; order Passeriformes; family Pycnonotidae; genus Pycnonotus; species Pycnonotus jocosus. Next base: position 3,287 of record VWYP01000041.1, read on the forward strand.
TATCTGACCTAATGTGAAGAACTTGTCTAGAAAAATCTTGTTGAAGCATACAGGACCTACATACAACACACTTTTTAAAATCTGAACTTATAAGATAATTTTAATGAAATCTCTGTAGATTCAATTAAAATCCACCTTCTGATTGATAAGGCCCATGATTCTTCTTTCAGGAATTGTGAACAGTTTTTACAGCCTTGCAAAGGAGCTACAATGCCAGCTATTAAGTCAAAATCTGCAGAAGTTGTGGTCAGTGGTAGCTATTTAATAGCAGCTATTCTACACTTTAATTAGATTTCTGCACCTACTAAAACATCATTCAATGGTCTTTTTTTCATTTCTGTTTTAGATAAGAAACATGATTATCAAACCCTTTCATGATCTGCATTAATGGAGGAAGCATTAATACCTTTTTAAAAACATAAATTCTTCATAATCCACATTTCAGTTCATAAAATCGTTGATTATTTTAATTTAGTTACTTTTAGAATGCTCATGTGCCTTTAATATAATTTAAATGTTGGTTTATCTTTCTGACTTGCTTTAAAACATTGACAATTCACCCTGATGAGTGCAAATTAATTCTCCTGTGTTAGAAAATTATCTTAGTTATTTAAAATATAAATGTTTTTGGCAGATAAATAAGTGAATCAAGTCAGTATTTCTGATGTAATTATGCCCCTAAATATGAGGATGAAATTTACTATGTTTTCAAAAAAGTATATTTTCTTCATTTTAAACATGACAAAGTGATAAAGATGGGACTTTAACTCTTCATAAGGTCAGAGTATCAAACCTACCTGACTAGATTTTCATTGTCTCCAGTGCCTTTGCAGGTAGCACACTCAGTCCTTAAATCCTCTGACTTGGGCTTCTTTTGCAGCACAGACTGTCTTTGCCTTCTTTCTCTGGGAATACGTTCCTGTCACAGCAGAAGGCAAAAAGAAAGGAAAGGGGAGAAAGCAGGGAAAGAAAGCAAATATTTTCAATTATGACATGGAAAGCAACACTTCAGCCCAAAGTTTAATTTTTTATGAAACTGTTAGAAAAAACAAACAAAACACTGTATTCCAACCTCAGGTTTTTCTTCTTCAGGTACAAAGCTTCGTTTTCGTCCTCTAGTTCTCTAGAAGAGAATATATTTAAAATTCAGTGTTAGGTAACAGAATGTTTTTGCTGCTTATCTATTACTCCTAACAACAAAAACATATCGCAGGAAATAATTTAAGGCATTACCTACAGAACCACTGCCAGACAACTACACTGATCAGTATTAGGGTCAATAGCTTCACGTTCTGGATGTAAATCTATAGAACTAGCCAAAAAGTAAATATAAACATTTGAGCATGTTAAGTCTTATTCTTAAAAAGACTGCCACTAGAATTAAAAATCTCTTACAGATTTGCACAAACTTCCCAAAACTAGTAATTTCAAAATTGATATGAATAGTGTATCAAAATTAACTCATTGAGCATAAAATGTGCTCTATTTACAAGCCAAGTGACAAGATTAAAAAAAAATAAAGAACATTATCAAAACAGAAATCCAAAATAACCTACAGATTTTGAGGCGTAACAAGAATTAAAACCTTCAAACTGAAGCTTAGTAGAATGGGTTTATGGCAAACTCTCATAAAGCTGTAGCATATACCAACATATGACCGGTACGCAACAGATGTTTCTGATGATTCTACACAAAAACTAGAATATTTTTCAGTATTGCAGTTGACCAAAAAAGTATAAAGACCAACAGTGTGGAGGATAAAGGATATCCATAGACTGTAACAGCAAGTACCAAAGGTTTGCAACCACCTTTTAAGTTACTACTTACATGAGTTCAGGTTCAGTCACTACATTTTGTCTCTGAAACAGCAGCATTATTAACCTGCCTGTGTTATGCAACTGCCACAAGCTGGCAATATCACTCTTTCCTTCTTGTTTAAAAAGGAAAGTATATTAGAAGGGATGTGGAAGGAAATAAGAAATATCAGAGACTATTCCAGTACCCCAAAATGTCTGACACACAGATACTAACAACACAAATACATTAAAAAACACGAAAATGCTTGTTTTTATGGGAGAAAATCACCACATTAGGAAGTAATTTATCATATGATAAAGAAAAGCACTGCCTAGTTTATGGTTTTTTAAAACTTTTGATGCAGCTGGTGTTCACTTCAGAAAATGTAAAAAACAGCTCATCAAAACAATCTTAGATCAGTTTAGAAGCACGAGCAGTCATAAATTCAGTTCCAAAGAAGCTAACAATATAATGCTTCTCCTGTTTGGGTCCTCTTTGAAGGTGATTTATACTAACTTCAAATTAAATACAGTTCTCTATTTTAAACTGTTTTACAGATTTAAATACTGCTACACTGCAAATAAACCTTCCACTTCAACACATCTACACCTTTACACTTATGCAGATTTTGATCTGTGTACGTTAATAACATTCTGTTTGGGAAGATTTTCCTTTTTTAGTCACGATCTAACACTGTAGTAGCAATGAATGTAGTGGAATAGAAAATGCTAGGCTATTTCATGGTTCTTTAGAATACTTTAATTGCCATTAGAATTCTCTTTCACATTTCCCTAAGGGTGATTTATTTAAAAAATGTAAAACTGTATCCATTTAAAATGTATCAATATTTACTATACATGTACTAATTGAGGTGTTCTACGGTCTACAAGCCACAGAGTAGTGCCAAAATATGGAAAAAAAAATATTTACTACATGTAACTGAATTTATCAATGTAATACTAGAAGTATTAATGTAACATGGGCTGTGTGTCAACTACATGTTATACAATTCAAAGTCACTGCAAATTAAAACTAGATAAAAAAAAAGTTTGATCAGACACCAGCACATTAACTGCCAATTTTACTACTTTCAGCCTCTGGGATTAATCCTAAGAACATTTACAAACTTTGACCACTTTAAGCTGTGGAGGCCCTCCTGAATGCATCTGTGTAAAGATTATAAAGAAGTAGGTCTAATGGTGCATTGCCAATAAAGGCAGTATTAGGGTCCTCACTCTTCATGTTTCAGCAGCAAGAGACAAAGCACATGCCTTGCACCATCAAAATAATTCTATCTCGAAAACTGGCAAACAATTTGGAAATCTGGGTAACAATGACATTATTTTTGACTCTAAATAGGAAGTATTACAAGGTGATAACTCCCTTTTAAGGAATAATGAAATATATTTAAACTTCAGCAAAATGAAGATATAAGGTTTATAAATAATTTAGTCACTTTTGCCAAGAAAATGTTGGTTTGCACCTGTCTGCTATATAACGTGTGATGTATATGACTAGGAATGTCACATAAAATTATACTTTCATTATGCTTTCATTAGCTTTCTAAACCTTCAAACATACTTGAGTTTGTTCAATAATCACTAGAAAACAAACATTAAAATCAACATCTTTAGCACACATATTTGTAGGACATTTTATATGCTTTTAAGATAGCAATTTTATGGGGTTTTTTCCAAATGGACCTCCACACTTAAAAATATTTTCAATGCTTCTGCTCAGATCGTTTTCAGCATTCGACATGAAAAATAAGATCAAATCAACAACTGATAATTGAATATTCTTTGATTTTCAGCAATAGCCCTCCAGTAATTTGACATTTGTAATTTTACATATGTTGTCACTAAAGTTACCTTACAGGTTAACAGGAAAGAATCAGGTAAATCTGGGTTATTTTATTCAGTATTATTAATTACTCTTTGCTTCAAAGTACTGTATTTTAAACTCCTTTGAACAATTTCTGTCATTAGCAGGCTCAGAATGAAAACATCAGAGATTATAAATATAAAATATTAGTGCTGCATGTACTTGCCACAAACAATTTAAGACTTATTTAGAAGTAGCTAAAGGAACCTTGCTATTAAATGGCATATATTACAACTGAAATAAACTTATTCATATTCAAAACTTATGATGTTAACCTAGCAAAAGATATCCATAAAAGACAGTGATTTTTTTTTTCAATCAAAATACCTGGAAATTCAATGTGTTGAATTTCCAGGTATCATAAAATTGAGGATTTCCCTAGATCACAAAATGGAGCAAGACAATTTTGTGAAATTTGTCCCTGCATTTCCAAAGTGCTCTAACAGTAAATTGGGAAAGCAAAATCATGTTATCAGCACTCAAGCAAAATCCCAATTAATGCCAGTGCTATCCCAGCAACTTTTTTATTTTATTGCAGAAGTTAGAAATGCAAAACTTCTACCATTTGGGATAGACAAGTCAGTCCTGATCAAAACAGAGCAAGGTGTGTGGATTAGAGAGATACAACCCACACACAGCAACTGTGACAAGGTGACACTTCACAACAAGGATAATAATTTCAAAAAAAGTACTGAACTATGTAAAGTGTACAAAACATGTAACTATAAAATATTCTTCATGTGGAAACAAAAAATTTTTGTGAAAAATTATTTCAAATGTTGACATTTTATGACTGCTGACTGGCAAGTCTTTGGTTGTGTCTCGTCCAAAGTTCTGTACCTACACAGCTTTGGAATTCATTCAGTGGGCACTACAGTAAGGGCAAAGTGTGAGATGTGCCTAGACACTTCTCTTCCCTGATTAGTAACAGTAAGACTCCAGCCACTGAGCTCTGGAGCTCACAGAGTGGAATCATCATACAGTTCTGTTTACTACACAGGCAACTGAAGATTTAAGATTAGATGCCTATAGCTAAGAGTTGATTCTATAACCCTAACTGCCCCAGAAACTCAGAAACATGCTAAGGTCGTAACAAGTGCAAACTATTTTTAATTTCATTCCTTTCACAATTATGGCAGTGAAATAATACAAATACGGGAATGAGTTGACACAAACCCCAGCTGAATTAATAAAATTTGACCTTCTGATATTATACCACAATATTTCTATTCCTCTCCTTCTCTAGTGACTTCTTAACCTCTTCTTCTCTAATGCATCCAAACCACACCTCCCAACGTATCCTGAAGTTCTCCACATGTCTCCCAGCTAAAGTGAGAACTTCTTCCATACTCAGACCTCATCCTTTCTACTCAGCTGCTCTAAAAAACACTCCAACACTTAATTCGGCATACATAGCTCTCAAATATTGCAATAGGTCTATCAATTACTAAAGGCAACGTTACTATAGTAGTAGGTAAGTGACTAACATATTTTAATTAGGAAATCAAAAGCTATAACTATTTGAAATAAACAGATTTAGCTGCTGCATCACAAAACATACCTTACACTGAACGGAAAGAGAAAAATACAATCCAATGTAATCTGAGCACCCCAAGAAAGGTCAATAAATTAAAATTAAGATGCCAGCACAAAACAGTTATTTTTAAAGAAGAACAAAATAAGCACTTTGATAAAAAAGTTAAAATTTGCAAAAGATAGAATAAATTCTTCTTATTAGTCTTTTTTAGCATAGCATTTTGAGGGGAAAGACATCTCATCAAATAAACTGCTAATTAAACTCTTTAAAATCCTGTAAGATTATGTTTCTTGGGTAAAGAAACTGAACTGTTCAATTCAATGAAATCGCCAAGATGAAAGCAAGCCATCATTTCCAAGAATATCTTACCAAAGGTTTACCCTTCATAGCAATTTTAATGCCCGTCCTCTGAAAAGAGCAATGCTCTGAATAAATGAAACCTAAAGATTAACAGTGTCCTTTTTTGTCTTCAAGGCTTACTATCTGTGGAGGTTAGAGAACCATCTCACAGTATTAAGGCATACCTCATTTCACTTATTTCAGTTATTTCATTAACTTCTGATTTTTCATTTAATAGTTGGAAAAGAGAAAATTCTACCTCCCTTGCTTACTGCTTTAAAAATTCACACAAAACATTACAAAACTCCCTAGAGAGAAGCAGTGATGGGGATCACATGCAAACAGCTATCAAATCTGGAAAGAAATAGAAGTAGGAAAGCACCCAACATTGGATTGTTCCAGTCTAATCTAATTTGTAACGATCTACGTTGACAGTTACTACAATATCCCATACAATACATATCATCTTATAATATACAATGCAAGTAATATAACACAATTAAGAAAGAATGTTAGAGAAAGTATTGGAAAAAAAAAAATAGGAGAACTAGAGCATACTCTTCCATAGCCAGGGGAAAGCTAAATAAAAAATTGGTTTCTTTGAGCCATCAGGTTTTGTGTCACAAAAGTATCCATCTATTCATTCTGCTGTTACAGAGTGGAAACTTGCACGCTGGCATAGAGAATTTAAAGAACCAGGACTTAAATGGAACACCAGCACAATAATTAATGATGAAGTCATAATTGATACAATGTGACCTAGATCAAATGAATGAGGGATATGGAGTCATGCATGAGAGGAAATGGTAAACTCAAGACACTTCAAAAAAATGAGAACATTAGAAAACACTGTCTAAAATGGAATGAAAATATGCTGAGGAAAAATATGATCAACAATGGGCTCAAACCCAATAGTAGGAGAAGAAGAAAGACTGAAGAGGGAGTCTCCATTTTGAACTTGGAAAAGCTGGAAGTGAGTGCTAACATTTCATATTTTTGTTTACAAGCAACTACACAACATGAAACACAAAAAATGAAGAGGAGTAGATAATGCATTGACTGTAAGATTTCAAATATTCTCAGAAAATAAATTCCATACATGAGACAAACGAAAGACATCTGTAAAGAACAAACAAAGCCTAGGATGAACCCTACAGTGGTTGAAAGGAAACAGACTGTTTGCAAAAGGAAACAAAGCAGTAAAGCAAAGCTGCAAAGGAAACAGTCTGCTTGCCATCACTAACAGATGCAACAAGTTGATAAGTTATCTTCCAGGTGGGAAAGCACAGGGGTGAACAGGACAGAATAGATGCTGTCACCAAACGTCATTGTTATGTTTCACTGTTTATGCTTTAAACCAGTTCATCCAAAGACAGCAATAGAAGGCAGAATGTTCCCTTGAAGCACTTTTGCTTTGCCAGTTGGAAGAAAAAAAAAACCCAACATGATTGATCCAGAACTTGTAAACCAACCAAAACTGGAGAGGTGATTCCCAAAAGTCAGAAATATATGCTCCTTGTGAGCTTTTTTCTGAAGTGATCCTAGAGGATAGAAGTGTATACTGTCACCTATTTAATTTCTTGTTTTTCACAAGAAGATATGGAGGAGTTAAAAATGTTAAAATACATGGAAAAGAAAATGAAATACTGAAAGCAATTGTGGTCAGTGGCAAGGGTTCAAGTCCACTCCACATAAAGTGAACTAGCATGGTTCTGGATTTGATCTCCTGTGTCACAGTTTTTCAGAAGATCAATAGTGATTTCTGTATGGTAATTTCAAAATGCTCCTTGATAAAGAAAATGTAAATGTAGGAGGGGTTAGGCTACGATGATACTTAAGATACACCTGACTTTCAAAACCATTGGTACTATAGTAATTTCTTTCCTCTGCAGAAAGTCTGCAGCAGTTGTTTTTTGTGTTTTGTAATTTTAAGAAGGCAGAATGTGAAGAACTCTAGTTGCTTTGATTTTTAGAGACCTGTAAGCTTCACATTTCTTGTTGGAAATAATAGCATATATTGATTTATGTTTCCCTAACAGACTTGTGGCTACAGTGACTGCTTGAAAAAGACACATAGCTGTCTTTTACACATGCTGAAATAAATAGCAAAGAGGATAAATGTAAGGGTGCACAGATATTTTGATTCTGGATCATATCTAAATTCTTCAGACATTTTCACTTCTACCTTATGTCAAGTTGTAGCTGACACACTAACATTAATGAAATACTTCCACAGGTCTACCTTTTATCAAACTATGTTTCATAGATATGTATCATACATATCGAAAACATCCAAATCTCAACTCTCTCACTTATGCAGCCTTTATCATACACTGTTAAGGATAATCTAAAGACAAAAAATATAAAAGAAATCAGTAAACATTAGAATAATATATAACATTTCCAAACAAAGAGGCAAATGCAGGAGAATTCCATTACTACAAAACAGAGGATAACTCTGATATGAAGCACAAGCAAAATAGAACGTTTTAGGGAACTGGGGAAACTTTCACTACACCACTATACCAAATAAGTGACTTAATGAAATCAGCACTCTAACTATCAATAGTGTGCATAGAACAAATCACAAAAGCCTGTGAAAAAAGCCACACGGGTTCAAACTGCACAGATGTGTTCTCTATCCTGTTATGCAATAACCATGAACACTTTGCCAACATAGCAACTTTTAATTCACATCATCCACTCCTTATGGGAAGTTAGAAATTACCAACTTCCTTTGCCAATGAAAAGGTTATGATGAAACCAGTTGCAGAAAAAATTTCTTTTGACTCCCTTTGCTTTGTTAAAAGGCAGAAGAAATGTTCAATTGATGGCACCACACAGACATAAAATAATTTCTAATAAAGGTAAGGACTGCCATGTAGACACCAGATGGCACACTCGTTCAGTACAGATCAAAGTGAAAATCCATATATTGCTGCTATTCACCAAATATCTCTGAAATAATTATTAAATTTTCCAGAAAAATTACAGTAATAAAAAGGGAACTGTCAGACAAAAAGAAACAGCAATAAATCAAAATATGATTATAAAAAGAAACAAGCCAACCATGAAGCTTAATTACATGGAATTACAATTTTCTCTGTATTTTTAGTTTCCATTGTCTTGAGAACTTTTTTCCTAGAAAATCAAAAATTTTGCAACATTCCTGCTGTCAAGAAAAACTGTAACTGAGCCTATCAATTAACTTGTAACTACCGTTTCTCAGGCTTAAACAAGTAACAGAATTTGACATAGAGCAGGATTGACTACTATCCTTTTTAACATCAATTTCCTCCAAAACACACATTTAGAGAACTGAAACAGAAGCAGGAAGACAAAGAGGTCAAAAAGGCTGTCTTCAGGTGATATTAAAACAAGTGATTCTCTCCTGGAAAACTCAAGAGTACTCATTTGCAGAAGCGACAGATATGCCAGTTACCTTTACTTACAGAGACACCATTGGAATATATTTATTTCTCCATGCCTTTACTCCATAGAAATAAAGCGATCTTTCATCTGTGTTTTTTTTTTTCTTCTTGCCTTCTTAAAAATCAAACTAACCAACTAAAACAATCCTCAAACTCCAAACAAATAAAAAACACCCATAACCCCACAACAACAAAAAACTCACAAACAACCCACAAAAGCCAAACCAAAACAAACAAACAAACAAAAACCAACAAAATACCAAACCACAAAAAAAGAGTAAAATTCTGATATGCTCCATTTACTTCAAGCATTATGGAAGAGTTAGATCTTACTTCACTCCATTCTGATTTTGATGTGAAGCCAAAAGAGGCCTATATTATCATGTATCCATGCATTTGGCAAGCTAAAATAATTAGTTGATGAATTTTGTGACATTTGTGACATTATGATGTCATAGACTCAGTTGAGCTTTTCTATCAATTGATGAAGAAAAAAGTTCAATGTTCATTATGATGAAAACTTTTAAGTTTGAGAAAGTTGACTGACTTTTTACTAAAATCTTTTTCTAGAGCATTTATGTTCAGTTCACAGCAATTAATTTTTACATTCTGTATGTCAAAACTATAATTAACACAGACTTCCACTCTTAAACAAAAAAAAAAATACTGTGTGTTCCTCTGGATTGTATACAATGCAATTACAGAAAAAAAAGATTTTCAGGTTTCAAATAGCAAAAATAAGTTTGGTATCAGAGAACCAAAATACTTCATTTATAGGCTTCAACAATTAAGTTCCCAAAATCTCACCTTTATAACACTAAGTAGACAGCTGCTTCTCAATAAAAAGAAATTAAAAAATGGAATTTCCACAAAAACAAGCCACACAAAACCCCCCCTCTAATATACTCATTAGGAGTACCAGGATCTGACAGCATTTACGGGAAGATGAAATATTCAACAACATAAACACTACTTAACTTGAAAGGACACACCAGCATCCCTTCCACTCTTAGAGCACACAGCTAGCCAGCTAGCCCCAGCAGCACAAAATTGCTTTAGAGAATGTTGTATGTATGTGACATACAGGAACTGCATTATACTTCCAGACAACAGCATATATAGTAGGCAAAGCACAGTTTATGATAATTTTTTTTTTCAAAAGGACAGAAGGAAAACCCCTATTTTGCAAAAATAATACACCAGACTAACAAAACTATTTTAGCAATGACATGTTTGATAAAAAAAATAATCTGTGTATTCTTTTTTATTCTATGATATTAAATGAAGTTGACAGATTTTTAAAAGCTGTGTTTTTATAATATGGATCACCTCAAATAGACTCTGAAAATCTGTACATACATAGCTGAGCAGAGTAAAACCATTAATCTCTCAATTTACTGCTTAGAATAGCTATTTGCATTTCTTTAAAGTATTTTCCAAAGAAACAATCTATTCTATAGTATGAAAAATAGTGAAAGAAATGGTACAGTTTAGAAAAGTAAATGTTAAAAAAACATATTCAGATTTTTAAGAACTATAAGGAAGGTGGTTATAGATATCTGGTTTATGCAATTAGCTATTGATTTGTATTAGGTCTTTGCTAATCATTAGCTATTAATTTCTATGAAATTAGCTAGCAGCAGAAATAATGATTTGTGATGTTATAAAAGTGTGAAATTGGAATTATAATGATAACAGATTTTAAATAAACCTAGTTTAAAAAGCTATGCACTGAAATGCAAAAAAATCTTTAAAAGGTCACTACATATGGCTTGAAATGTATAAAGCATAAACAATTCATTAAATTCTCTCTGCAAATGCAGCCGTTATACAACAGAATTAAGTATAAAGACCTAATGTCTCGCTTATTTACATTCATTTGTCGTTTGTACAGATCCTGGCTCAGAGTAAATGTATGGTATGTTTAAATTTACCCTTGTATATTCACTTACACGGTCTTAGAAGTTCAGAATAAGAAAGGTCTTCTTGTAAACTTAAGTTAAATTTTAATGTACAATATGATAGTTGCTGTCTCCAAAACAATGGAGTGCAAATGGCTGGACTTTCTCTCTTGAAACAGCTGCTCTACAATGCAGAAATTAGATCAGCCCACTAAAGGATGAGGATGGTCACCTCACAAACAAGAACACAGACAAGACAAGAGATGTTAAATGCTTTCTTTGCCTCTGTCTTCAACAGCAATGACAGGCTAAGGGGGTCCCAGTGCCCTGAGCTGGAAGACCATGATTGTGAGAATGATAAATTCCCAGTCAGCCTTGAATTTATGTGGGATTTACTGCTTCAGCTGGATCCCTATAAGTCTATGGGGCCTGATGGGATTTATCAGAGAATACTTGATGTCTAATATCATTATAAAACCTCTTTTGATGATTTTTGAAAGGTCTTGGAAATCCAAGAGGTCCCAGTTGATTGGAAGCCAGCAAATGCCCGTTTTCAAGAAAGGCAGGGAGGACCCTGCAAACTACAGGCCTGTCAGTCCCACTTCAATGACACTAAATTATGATTATTCTGGGAGATACTGAAAAACTCTTGAAGGACAATAAAGTTATCAGTAAGAGCCATCATAGCTTCATGAAGGGAAAGTCCATCTTGTCAAACTTGATTTCCTTAGGTTATAGTGAATGGGGTGATACCAGACTGGCAATCTGTCACCGCAGCACTCTGTATTAGGACCAATTCTTCTTAGCATATTCATAAACAACTTGCACACAGGACTTGAAGATATAGTAAGCAGGTTTGCCAATGATACCAAATTGGGAGGAGCTCCTAACTCCCCCAAAGGCAGAGAGGCCCTGCAGAGGGTCCTGAATGAGAGGGCTGAGCAATAGCCAACTGTATCAAGCTTAACAAGGGCAAGTGTCAGATTCTGCACCTGGGATGGGGTGACCCTGGATGTACAGACAGACTGGGGAATGAGAGGCTGGAGAGCAGTGCCACAGAAAGGGACCTGGGGGTCCCAGTCAATGGAAAGTTGAACATGACTCAGCAGTGCCCTGGCAGCCAGGAGGGCCACCCTTGTCCTGGGGGCATCAGGGACAGCATCAACAGCCAGGTAAGAGAGGGGATTGTCCTGCTCTGCACTGCACTGGGGCAGCCTCACCACAAGTGTGCAGTTTTGGGCACTGCAATATAAAAAAATATATAAAGCTAACATAAAGCTATCAGAAAGAGTTCAAAGGAAGACTACAAAGATGGCAAAATGCCTAGAAAGGGAAGACATGCAAGGAATGGTTTGTTCAGCCTGGAGGGGACTGAGGGAAGACCTCACTGCAGTCCCCAGAGCTTCCTCACGTGTAAGAGGAGCGACAGCTACTGATCTCTTCTTTCTAGTGACCAGTGACAAGATCTGAGGGAATGGCCTGAAGTTGGGTGAGGGGAGGCTTAGGTTGGATATTAGAAAAAGGTTTTTCACCCAGAGGGAGGCTGCACACTGGCACAGGCACCCCAGTGAAGTGTCACAGCACCAGGCCTGACGCAGTTCAAGAAGTTTGGACAATGCTCTCAGGCACAGGGTGTGGTTGTTGGAGCTGACCCATGCAGCGGCTGGACTTCAGTGATGTTTGTGGGCCTCTTCCAACTCAGAACATTGTGGGAATCTATGATTCTATATAAATATACTGTGAAATATTTGAAAGCTAAGAGATAGAAATACTATAGACCATTCACAGGGTTCTTTAAAAAGCTTGTATAGCATTAGGATACAAAATACTGTCCTGGCACACAATTAATGTAGAGAACTGTACAAGGGAGAAGCACTGTCCTAACACTAAATAATCTGCTTAGTTTTCTCACACTCCCAAATTACAGAAGGAAGATGGTCTGGTTTTGGCTGGGATAGAGTTAATTTTCTTATTAGTAGCTGGTATAGTGCTGTGTTTTTTGGATTTAGAATGAGAATCACAACATATTCTCAGTTGGAAGGGATCCACAAGGATCATCCAAGTCCAGCTGTTAAGTGAACGGGATTCATACAGGGATCGAACCCACAGCCTTGGCATTATCAGCACCATGCTCTGACCAGCTGAGCTAACCTGGCCTCAGCAATGCGGATAGAATAATGCTGATAACACAGGTATTTTGGCTGTTGCTAAGTTATGCATCCTTCAAATCAAGGACTTTTCAGTGTCTCATGCTCTGCCAGGGAGCAGCTGCACAAAAAGCTTGAAGGTACCACAGCCATGACAGCCTGGCTGAACTGCCCCAAGGGTATATTCTACACCACAGAACATTATGCTCAGTGTATAAACTGGGGGATTTACCCAGAAGAGGGCCTGTCAGTGGAGGGAGGAATAGTTAGTGGTCAGTGCTTCTCTTTTACAGAGAAGCCCTGCTCACAAGGGCAGCAAAGATGTTATCTTGCAAATCTGTATATTTTACAAAAGCTGAGAACTAAGGAGAACTGAAAGAGAGACTGAATATTCAAACAGGAACAAAATATTTCTTAGTCTCATAGCAGAATTTTTTCCACAGTGCAACACCATACAGTAACAACACAGTAAGCCACTGAAGTCAATTAATCTCTGCATTACATCCTACAATGTGTCTAGATATGTTATGTAACACATGAAGCACCAAATCACCAATGTAGCACCAGTTTAGCACATCACAGTGTCACAGAATGAGGGGAACACTTCAAAGCAATCAGACTTCTCTCCATTTTGCACAAAAGAACTTTGGCAGTTATTACATGGGCTTTAGAACAAACCAATCTTGTATCCCTATGGATTTCTGGACAATGCCTTATGTTAGTACTTTTTTTTATAACAACTACGAATGTCTTTCCTGCAATAATTTTAGTTTTCTTTAATCCCAGAATCATGATTCTCCACACCCTAAGAGAACTACACTAGGTATAAAAAGAGAGAAGAGAAAGGAAGAAGAAAAATGGGAGATGAGCTACCAAGGGTTCAGTAAGCAGAACACCAGGTAAGTCTTTCTGTGTGAAGAGCATAACAACAGTAAGTTCAACCTACCCAGGCAGCTGCAAGATTCTATGAGCTCTCATGCATAAGGAGAAAGGGTATTTTCCCTCAATGACAAAAGGAAAGAAGAAGTTTCTCAAAATTTAATTTTGGATTACTCACACTCCTAATAGCTTGGGTTAAATTAATCAGATTGGCTTGAGTCATTCTTAAAGTTCTGACTCACAGACTGGGAAAGGGAAGCAATTAGGTAAATCAAATTTGTGGCCCAAAATTAAAACAAACATTTAAGACAGGGTCAGGAAAATACTTGCTTAATCTTACCAGTATACACAAGTATGGTATCTGCTAATATAATAATAAAATGTCTTGAAAGCTTTGTGAAGAAAATAAAATTGTGCTGCATGAGAGATAAACTTCATCTAACTCTGAGAGGTTGTAATATTTCCTGACATTAAGAAATATATTGGAAGATGAACCACTTATGTCTGAAGGAATATGGGAAACGCTACTCATCCCATAACCTGGACCTAAATGCCCTTCGATATTTTTATGTTCTTTTTATAAGTGATATGATACCTCATACATTAAAAGCCTTGTTTCCTTAAAAAGCAGGATACCAAAATTTAAGGGAAAGTGCACAGTGATTAATAAAAAAGTACTGCTTTCAAATCTGCTAAATATGTCATCAGTACAGGAAGCCAGAGGTTTTGCTTATCTTCTCAAAATTCTATCCATCAACAAAGCTTAAGAAAACCTACATTGACTAGTAACACTAGAAAGCCAAACAAACTGAAATAACAGGGTCTTGTGACGGTCACAAGCTGTGCAGTCAGTCAGCAAGTTGGCTGTAGATAAGGAAATGACTAATTATTTTACAGCTATAATTCAGTATATTTAAATCTACCCTAGTAAGTGTCCTTACTACTACAGTGAAGAAGACCTGTTAAGACCAAGTTTAAGTGCAAACTGAATTTTTCCTTAAGCTTGTACAGCTCTTCAGTTAAGTACCGTGTTTCCCAGATTTCTATTTTGGCAAAACAATATTTACCACAACCAATAAAGCACTAAAAGGAGAAAATGGAATAGATAACAAAACCAGAACATCAATCCAATTGAAATCTCTCAATTCAAAAAGTCCACAATGTAGGTCATCTGAAACAATATTATTATGAATATCAGCCTCAACACAACAACTCCACCATCGTTTACCGTGTTTCTGATTGGAATTTTCTTCGGTTCTGTTGGCACATCCTGAGGAACAAATTTCACTGGTTCCTTAATTTGCCTCCTTGATCTTTTGGTCCCATCTGGTAAGGTTTCCATGGCAATATCAGCCTCCATATCACTGCTACCTGCCTGGTCACACTCTGAGCATTGCCTGCAAAGTGGAAGATTTTCCTTTTAAAACTGCAGTCACAAGAGCAGAAAAAGAAACATACTGAAGTGTTTGTGTTTAAGAAAAATTGAGAAGTCAAGAAATCAAATGGACATCTAAAACACACATTTTAAGCAACCAAGCAACACACAAGTAAGATGCTCTTACTTTCCTGACAGTACTTAACTTTGAAAACCAAGATTCTGAAAATAGGAATTAATCTTCAAGAAAATTGCCCCCTATTTCATCATTTTCATGCAATCACATCTTCATTTTTAAAGCTGCCCACTGATCTCTAATCTATTAATTACTGTAGCTGCTGCTGCAGTTTAATTATAGAATTATACATTCGTTTGGATTGGAAGAGACCTTAAAGATCATCTAGTTCCCACCCCCCTGCCATGGGCAGGGGCACCCCCCACTAGACCAGATTGTTAATCTTTACAATGACATGCTGCTGAATTCATTCCAATGAGAGCATGCTTTAGTGGCAGGGATTTGCAGGGCATGTTTGTTATGAAAATAAATTTTAAATGTATTTCCTAAGGGAGTGGGTTTTAAATCTAAAAAAACAGTTAGGAGAAAGTTACAAATACAGATGATAGAGACATATATTAACAAACCAAATTGAAAAAAAAAAGCCTAATGAGTTTCTGAAAATATACAAAATCACTATCAGAACTTCAAAAATTAAGAGATGCTAAAGTAATGCTATTAACAAGCTCCACAACAGAATTAGCAAGATAGGGCTTGAACCGGATTTGTTATTTTCAAAAAATCATCTTATGCAAAGTCATATATGTGGATGTTCACTAAAAGTATGTTAATGAAAACATAAAAATTATACTTACTGGAAAGGTCAGTTTTAATTACTTCTCACACTACACTTCCAATTCAAAAAACTGCAAGACCATTCAAATTAAGTCCAATTCACCACTGTTCTGCTATTTTTTTTTAATAATACCAAACAAACAAAGAAAAGAATCTAAATAACCTGCTATTAATTGGCATTAACAGGGATAAGCACAATCTAAATGACAGAGCAAATTTGCTTTGGAAGGAGACAAAGCAAAAACCCCACATATTTAATTAATTTATATTTTAATACACATTAGCAATAAGAAGGCATATCCATCCTGTATAAACAAAAGCACAAAGTCAGATACATGTTGTGTTTGAGCCCATTTGTTCCAATTTACACATTCAACAGGAACAGTTCTAGTTCTTCTCCTGTGAACTTCAATGAGGGGTAACACAATATCAAGTCCATCAACTTTCCATGTTTTCTAATTCTTTCAAAGTAATGCAACAGTGTAATCCCAGATCTCTCCTAGCTATACCAAAAGGCACCAGGAGTACTCACGGTTTGCTAACACAGACCAGTGGCTACCAAGTCAGAATAAAGTGAATCTAGTCATGGATTGGAAAACAGGTCAGTGTAACCCTGACTGACTCAAGAACTTTCTCCTTTAGGTTTTCTATCAGTAAATTTTAGGTAATTGTGGCTACATTATAATGTTACAAAGATTCATCACCTCCTATCTCAAAAGCACTTAAGACCAGGGTAAATAGGACACGTGAAAGTACTTGGAATATTTGCTGGTCTAGAAAAGCATAAGAACAGGGTAGACTGCAGGAAAGATAAGTTTCTTCCTTCTCTCATATAAGTATGGAGTCTTTATGAACAGCCCAAGCACAAGGAAGTCAGTTTATTTACTTTTCAAATAGTTTTGGGCCAGCATACAGCATACAGTCCTGTATTCTTCCTCTTTATCTTGGTTACAGAGAAAAGGGGGATGGAGGTTTCAGCACTGTTTAAATCCCTACCATGCACATCATCACTGGAGGTATGGGTTCGGCAGGAAGAGCTGAACACCAGAAGCTGAAAACTTGCCATCCTGCTTGGATCTCTCTGGAGAGAAGGTGCTGGATCAGCCAGGATCAGCCCCCTCTCTGCCATTGCTGGTCCCCTTCTCCATTCCAAAGCCCCACCTGAGCTAGCGCAGTGGAGGCAGCTGGACAGAGCCCAAAACCCCGGCGGGAGCTGGTGAGTGGTGCCAGTGGCAGCCACGTGGCACCGAGTCAAGCTGGACAAACACAGCCAAACACAGCCGAGCGCAGCGGTCTGGGAAATACAGCGAGAAGCACAATCCCAGCAATCTGGCTTCTGAGCTTCAGCCTAGCTCTTTGCTGGGTTCTTCACTCTCGGGTAGGGGAATGCTAAGCCACAAGCACTCTTCTCAGCTCAAAGCCTTTGTCCAGCAGCACTATTTTTGGGAAACATTTTCGTTTACTCCCAGAGGTGAGTGCCCTTTTGTGGGTAAAACACTCTCTCTCTCATGTACCCTTTGCTATTAATACTGCTGTGGTTATTGTGATTTTTTTAGGAAATCTCTCCCTATCGCTCCTCTATTATCAGAAGGGGTGGGTAAAAAGGGAGTAGTAGCTTTTCTTCTCGGTGCTTGATAAAATGAGCACACTCCTCTTTACAAACTTCAGTTTGCTACACACACAGTACTTGTTAACACTTCTAGGTCTTAAGACACTAGAATATAGAAAAATATAAAGTACAATAGCTTTCAGAATGCTACCTTTTACAGTTACATGTTTACATAAATTTCTGTGAATATATAAACACAAATATGTATACACATGCACTTAAGTAAATAAAGGCACACAGACCAAACCACTATTATTTTAAGATTTCATGGAGAAAGGCACTCTAATGATGGAGAGAGAAGCTTTAAGAAACAATATTCCCTAAAAATCATGAATGTCTGCTTAGCTATAAGTTACTTTGAGTTCTTTATTTTTATAAGATGCATTGTTCTTAAAGCTGTCCAACCCAAAGCTTTAAGGTGAATTTCTATTTAGTAAGCATCAGAGAGCACAGCTCTCCATAACACTGCAACATCAGTGTTCCATTCTTTTATGCAGTGGAAAGCACACATGAAAGTCATTACTATGATCTGCTTATGCAGATGTACACAATATCTATGAAAATGTTCAAAAATTTTATGAGTAGTTCTTACCAAGCATCTATTTTCCCCATTATTATGGTAAAAATCTGTGTTATGTGTAAATTACAGAAAAAGCTTCCATAACTTAAGAGCTGCACTAAAAATAACTCTTTATAAGAGAAACAAATAGTCATAGGGTTTAAAACAACATTTGGAGTTGGGAATCCAGCTCCTTGGATCTACCACCCTGCATGTATGATTTAAATAATTCCTTTTCTTTATCTCTCTGTTATTACAAGGGAAAGACACCATTTTTCTGCTACCTGTGTTCAGACAGTTCTACAGAAAACACCCATGCAGATCACCAAAGTTCTGAAGTTTCACTATTATCCTATTTAAATATATATGGGAAGCATTTTAACCTTTATTTTACTAAGGAAGACATGAAACATCTCAACCGAAAGATGAGGTGCTGCATGCAAGTTCCTTAAATTCTGTTTTTATGAACAAGCTTGCTCTGAAACAGGTTGTGCAAGTGTGAAAGCAATCAAAATTACAAAAAACCTAGATCTAGAAAAGAAAAGCAAAATCATACTATGATGGGGATGAGGGTATTGTTTGAATCACATAACAAAATTTCACAAATATATCAAAGGTAAAGGGGGAAAGGAGCTACAAACATGAACTTTCAAGCAACATCTTGATTTACCAGAACAGGCTCTACTATCATAGTCAACCAACCATGTTCCATCATCCCTATTACAAAACAGACAAGCTTCTACTTCAAAGCAGTTTGGCTGTTAGCTCCCACAGAACCACAGAAAAGCTATTACAGGCACATACTCCTCTAACTTGGAAACAATCTCTTTTCAGGTCTTCTTATAGTTTATTTCAACACGGTTCTTGAATTTAAATCTCTTCCCATTCTGCTGTTTAATCCCAACATAGTCATAGAAAACAGCCACATGACTTCTTTTTGGCTATACCACAGTCATGGTCACTTAATTTCAGCTCCTCAAGGACAAGCAGTGAACAGAGAACCTGTCACAGCAGGTCACCTTTAGAACTACTGCAATAATCTTCAACTCCCTCTAAATGAGCAAATATTGCTACGCAGCATAAGCAAAATAACAGGAGAAATTGTGCCAAATATTCAACTTTCAGTATACAGGTTCTGTTTTGCTTTTAGTCTAGACTTGCCTAATAATCTAGACCCACAGAGAAAATCAGTAGCAGGCAATAATATGCCTACTTCTAAATGCGCCTACTGCTAAAATTACTGGAAGTTTTTGTTCCATCAAGAAATCTCAGTACTGATTTGAAATCTCTTAATCATACAACTGAAAGTCTTTGATTAAATACTAACAACCTACAGCAGAAAAAAGAAATTGTGTGATTTTGTTGTGTTCTCAATCCAACCTGGTACAGGAATCAGATGTAACTTCCCACATCACAACCACCTTGTCAACTCAGTTGCAGTGAGTTGGGAATGATTTCAAATTGCTTAGCAAATACCACTTACAATGCTTCCAAAAATCAGTTCTGCCCTCAGAGTTTAAAAAGGAAAATAAGAGGGGCTTGTTTTCATAAGGAAATACAGGTCTCACAGACATGCTCTCTGACAAACTACCTCTCACAATGTTTACAAAGAATTAAGCCACTGTGAACTCGAAAAATGTGGACCACAGCTTCAAAATGACACCTGTGGTCTACAAATCACACATATAATGAGGTACTGGAGGTGGAAAAAAACCAGGGCTGCTTTTATTCTGGAGATAACAGACAGTATATATGAACCTAATACAGTTGTCAAAAAGCTTCAAAGAGCACCTTAGAGAGTGTAAAGTTAGAGGTTTTTTTTTTTTTTAAAAAAGAGAATTTGCCACTTGCAACAATCCAAATATCCTTCAATTAGGAAAAGTGACAGATACATAAAAGCGTATATGTCATATTCCACTCATGGTTATGTAGGTTAATAATTTTATATCATTAACCAGTGACTCAGGTTGAAAAAACATTGGAAGAGGTGCTGGATCAGTACTGAATGAATGAGGTCAGGAATATGAATGAATGTCCAGATACTACATGAGTGTGCATGGGACTACTGATCAGGAACTCTACAGATCATTCTGTCCTGTGGCCAATACTCCCCACAGCAGTCACCACTAAAATAACTTGGCCTTCTAGAGAAAAAATAAAACCAACCAAGCTTAATACAACCATTAGTCCTTGTTTTGTCCATCTCCAGTCCCCAGTATTTCACATGCTATCAGAAGTTATCACTGTTTTTCAGCAATCTCATTCCAATAGAAGAAGCTAATCCTTGTTGGTAGCTGCCGAGTATTTCCCTAATGCAAATGTCAATACTTTGCAATTAGATTTTGATCCATTATATTGTCTGCCAACACTTGTGCATTGCCTTAGTACCAGTTAAGATCATTCTCTACCAAGAAAACACATCCAGAATGGCCAAGCGCATAAAACATAAGTTGTCAACAAGAATGATAGGACTTAGTATTTTGATAACATGTTAATCAAAATAATATTCAGTTGTTTAGTCAATAGGATTTCTACAAAACTGAAAACTGCCAATTTTTAAATGCAAGTAAACCCCAGCATTTCATCGTATGGTTAAAACTTCTGCTCTAGGAGTTGGACTTGTTTCTTCAAACTCAGGATATTCTATGATTCTACTTTGAAAGAACAGCATCAAAGCAGGCGTAAATTAATGCTTTAATGCATTATTAAATAAAACAGTTCCTATGCTCTTCCTCTCAAATCCATCTGAAATGAGGACAGGCTTTGAAATTACTACGGTACAAATGGATGTCTAAGATGTTATAACTGTTACCTTGAAGAAAACTGTCAGGCCTCCACACAAGGAAAATTCTTTGTGTTAAGTGTTTTGAATCAGTTAAAACTAGTAAGCTGTGAAACACTGGTGCTCACTAGGTCTGAATTCTTACTATGATTTCACTAAGACTAAAACTGTTAACTCATTTTAAATTTTAGAAACACTGAGAAAACGAAATGTAATTTGTGCTTTCTTCAACAAATTAGCTTTTAATTACATATTTAATTTTTTTCTCCTACTATTAACATATAATACTGGATTTATTTTAACAATTTCAAAACCCTTTTTGGTAAACTGTAATTTAAATTACTAAATGCTGAGCATGAAATGGACAAAAAGTGTAACTACAAATTAGTCTATGTAGCATCACACACAACCTGAATCACCTGGCATCCTCAAACACAATATAAAAGATGAAGTTTATGGAATAAATTTGTGTTACTCATTGTTTAAATAAACATATATTGGTAAAGTACATGAGTGTAATGATAAAAACTTTTGCAAGGGCTCAAGTTAGCTATTCTGAGTAAATTATTAACAGTGACAATGGAACAGAAAGAAAAAAAAACAAGAAAAATTTTAATTGTTTCTTACTATTTTAAAATGTTTCTACTATTTTAAAAAAAGAACTAAACTCAATGTTTTTAACCACTCTTAAATAAAGTCTTTCAACCTGCCTAGTGTTTCAAGGAATTTCCCACTATTTCAATTTTCTTTTATTTTTCTGCTGTGTTCCTATTACATCCTATATAAATATTCTACTACAGCTTACACAAGCCTAGTGTTTCAAGGATTTCCCATTATACCAATTTTCTTTTCTTTTTCTGCTATGTTCCTATTACATCCTATACAAATATCTGAAAAGTACATGGGCCCCATCTAAAAAAAAATGCACTTTTCCTCATATCTTAATCAAAAGATAAAAATTGTATTCAAAACAGCAGGGGAGGAAAAACCTGCTGAACTCAAACTTGGATTAAGGGCCTGTTCTATATGCTCTCTACTGATCCTGAAAAGAATACATAAAGGAATGTTCAATGATGAAAAGAATGCAATCAATGCAGCTCAATTTGTCTGCTATCATCTCACACTCCAGAATATGCCTGAGCTAATTAGAAGTAAAAGCCAAGTTTGTGATCTAAGATATAACTGAAGCATGAAATTCACAACAAAGCTAAGTTATAGCTTTGAAATGAAAGAGCTTTACTACCTAACCCGACCTATCCTGCCTTTAACACCTACTGAGAATTAGTCTTACATCTTTTGGACTGATAGCTTTTAGTGAGCCTTTTCAACTTTGTTTAAAAGCAGAACAAAAATCAAACCTCCTGTGTAAATGAAGAAGCTACTTAAAAAAAAAAAAAAAAAAAAAAAAAAAAAAAAAAA
>VWYP01000041.1:25801-71866 GCA_013400435.1 Pycnonotus jocosus
AAAAAAAAAAAAAAAAGCTTCCACATAAAGTAACTACTTGACAAATTTGACCAAAGAGATCAAAAGTCTAACAACACACTATATTAAATAATTAAAGCAAAATTAGGTTCAGGAAAGTATTAGTGATGGTGAAAATGTTTTTGAGATTTTCATCTTTTAAATGAAATCTCTATTAATCTACTAAGTAAATTTACTGAGATAAATCCAGGTTTTGTCACATTAAAAGATATAAGAAAGAGAGGTCTCCCATTTCATGTACTGGGCCTCTTGTTCTGTATATAACCTTCAAAACTAACCAAAAATATGTCTGAAGTAAATGTTTTATGCAAGCTCTTCAGTAAGAAATTGAGAGATATATGAAGAAAAACAAAAACTAATCTTTTTCTGTTAAAATAGTTTTACTGTATTTCTAGAAGCAATTCTTATAGTCTTCTAATTTGGCACCTTAACATTCAGACAAGGTGATGAATGACTCCTCAAGATGCTAGACTCTAACTTCTTGCCAGCTACAAACTGTTTCTGATTTTGTTCTAACACATTTCTGAGCAATTTAAACATGCAGACTGCTAACACTACAGAGCAGAGTAAGCTAATTTTATGACAGTTTAGAAATCAGAATCTCTGCCGTCTTATCATTCCTCCCTTGTATAACTTAGGTTTTGTTCTGCTCCACAAGGATGAAAGAACTTTAATTTATGGAAATGTAACTGCAGTAAGTACAGTTATGAACATACTTCTGCCATTGTACATTCGAGTCGTAAGACAGCAGCAAACCCAATACTTCCCATATTGCAATAAACAGAGCTACTGCTTGCAAGTTTATTTAAAAATATTACAAGTATTTGCCTGAAGATCTGAACAGAAAGTTGCTTATCTGAGTCCTAACATAAACAGAAAACCAAGTCTTTCATTTCCCAAAAGTATTAGCCTATAATTTCCTGCCGCTATTATATTGCGGCAATAACAATCACAGATGAATTCAAAACCCAAGAAAATTGCAGCTATAACCTATTTTTACACAGTAGCTAATAATGAGAGAATCTTTACAACTTTTCTATTTTTTCTGCTAGTAACCTGAAAATAAAAAAACCTGCTCCAACTGCATTAAAGCAATGTCTAATCCACTCCGAATTTGCAAGTCTGTTCACATTTACATCCTACTTTAAGTACAGAGACAGCACAGGACAACTCACTGTGTTCTTACCAGTAACTGTTTTTGGTCTTCCTTGGCATCCTTGTAAGAGGTGGATCCAGGCAACCAAGATGATAATGGAGTTTACAAGTGTCACACAGTAGCAGTAGGTGTTGATCATGGTTCTTCTTGCAAATTCCACAACTTTTCATGTACATAGCAGAAAAGCATCTTAATTACATACTCATAAAGAATAAGCAATACACCCCAGCATATCCCCCAGTTTCAATATAAACGTGGTAACTTCAATTTCAATGTATCATTTAAGTGCATAATTACTTTGTGGAGAAATTTTGGAGGAGTTTTTTTAAGGAGGTTCTATCTATGTACAGTAAAAGCATAAAAGGCTGATAGCAAAAAAGGCTTTCAATTAAATTTCTGAGGACTTCTACCAAGTTAGTAATCATTCAATACTTCAACAAAATATACCAGTGGCAAGTGGAAAAAAACTGCAACAAACGCTTAAACAGAAAATTATGCTGTTAATACCAATATTAATAATCAATCACATGCTTATGCAGGTAATCACCTTGAAATAGGTGTATGCTGCTGCTATGCTGGGCAGTGTAACCCATTAGAAATTACACTTCCTTTTTATTATTGTTTTAGTGGAATTGAGATTTTAGTTATTTTGAAGACAGGTGTTCACTGATTGCACTATAACATGGGAGGAACTGAGTGCATTTGAATGAAACAGAATTGGTGAAGCAGGACTCCAATTATTTGTGTTCATCAAATCCTCAGCCCATTGCCACGTTTTCAAGATTTCTCCCTCTTGCAGCACTAAAATTAATTTTTGCTTGTGTAAATCATCCTCTTCCCTTAGCCTTCTAGCTGGACAAGACACTACTTGCTGTGGCTGGATGCTGCTCTCTAGATAAACAATAGAACATGTCACTCCTCAGTTGTGGTGAGACAAGAAGATCCTAGATGACATGCATGTATTTTGCACAGTCATAGTCTGGGATCCTAGTCTGTGTGCCACTATTATGCTTAATAAAAACCCAGTTAGCAGCTTCACTGCTTACAGAAGAGGGGAACAGGTGGAACTATGACAGTGTAAGTGAATACGTGTCATAGCCTTGGGAATTATTAAAAATAAAAGTAGGGAAATTTAGCATGAGCAGAAAGTGAGAATTCCTATACAACAAGTGTTTTGTGCATCCAGAAATCGTGACTAAACAGCATCACCACTGTTCTCAAAATCATCCACTCAGATGACTGCATTCAAAGAACATAGTGACCAGTTAGTTTTCACATCAGAAAAAAACAAAGGACCCTTCTACTTCAGATGCAAGGAGTTAGCTTTGTCCTTAAAGCATTGCTGTCAAATTAGCAAAAACAACCAAATTTTACTCATGTGTGGTAGGGTGAAGAGCTGATCACTATTCAACTTAGCCTTCAAAAATAAGTAAAGCATATAGGCAATTTTAAAGCTTTTTCTTTTTTAATTAAAAAGCGAAACAAACAATTTTCTCAGAATACTTTTCTGAAACTATAAATTACTAGATACTGTATCTCTTCAGTCAAAATGTAATTACTTGCCTATAAAGTACTGCCGGAAGTGTAGATGCCTTTTGTGCTCCTCCTTCTTTTTTACTTGGTTTCCTTTCCTTAGGAGCCCGTAAAATTGCTGGTATGTTCAATTTCTATTGGATTTGAAGAAATGCAGGACACATGAGTCTTGACACTTTTAAAGAATATTCCTCTAATCTCAAAGCATGAAGAACAAGACACATAATGAGTGGGAAATACTTAGCTAATTATTTTACAGACTACACATTTATCCCAGTATGATTCTGTAATATAAAGTAATCTTACAGATATTTTTTCAGTTCAGTAAGAAACATACAAAAAGACTAGCTCTTAGAATTTTTCTTCAAGCTTCCAACATAGGGATGGACAAGGATGCATTTCTCTAGGAAGCTGAAACAAGCAAAGGCAGATTCATGAAAGTGACAGAATACTGAGGCAGTTTATTTTCCCCAGCATCGCAGTTACACTGGTGCTCGACAGGTTAATTAGAAAAATTATCTTATTGGACCAAGCCCTTCACAAAGCAGACGAGGCTCTCGTTGGGTTTCTACTATCTGCAGTATGCTGGCTTCTCAGACAGCAACCATCTATCAAAGTCATTTCTCAGCAGCCCCTTGGGCCTGCATCTGTTCAACCAACTGGAAAAAAACGTCATGCAAGCTGTGTAAATGAATTCTACTCAGCTTTTCTTTTTTTTTTTTTTTTTTTCAAATTGAGTAACACTTGCATCAGGAAATATACTTGCAAATACTTACTCAAAGGAAGGAAAAATAATCTTGGTTTATATGGTATGTTATGCAAGAATTCTTCTTTGCAAGTAGGAGAGGTAGGCAGACAAATGGAACTAGTAAAAGGCTGCATATCTTAGGAACTATTACTGCATAAAGTGTAAGGGTCATTTTCTGAACAGCAGCACAAACTCAGCAGTAACAAAGGCATACCAAAATTGAGGATAATTGTATGTCTGCATTTCCACAGTGAACAGTTTCTTCAATCTTAAATCACAACTGGCAATCATTGCCATCTCCCTCTCACACCCAAAATGTCCATTGACATTTAATACTTCTGACACAAAACATGTAGGAAAACACTGCAAAGATCTTCACTTCTCTTTTTTCCCTTATCAATGGGAACAAAGATAATTGCTGGCAACAGGAAGTAACCCAAATCTTCTGTTGTCCTAGATATTTATATTCATTTAATTAAAATATTCTCATCTGTCTAGTTACATACCGTTATGTACATACTGCATTTTAAAGGATTTTTATCTTATAAAAGCCATTAATAGTTAACTTATCATTTGAAGCCTACAGTAACTAAAGACAACTGGAGACAAAACAGTAGGATTAACTCATGCTTCATGCTACGGTTCATCACAAATGACAGGTCAATCACTTAAACCAAATGAAAGAATTTTGCAAACAAGCACAGTATTACAACAACAAAATTAAGCTACACGTTCCCAGTAGGTGGCTTGCAGAAGTCTAGGTACTTCAATCAGGAAGCATTATCCCCTGAGTAAAGCCTGGGCCTGATCAAATTGAATAAATTTATTTGGCCATAGAAGTGGCAGACAGAAAAAAAAAAAGGCCTTTTTTCTTGGAAAACCTGTTCTGCTGTGTTTTTTTCTGTAAAGAGGGGCAAAGAACCAACCTACCTGCCCAATGATTCTACCCAGCAGAGCCCAAATGCCTTGTCCCTCATTTCGCAGTTTTCCATTCATATTTTGTAGCTCTTCCAAGGACTCACACAGCTGAAATGTTAAAGAAAACAATAAAATAGGCAACAGGAATGAAAATCCATTAAGAGTTATTAAATAAAATTTATTCAACTTTTTACTTACTGAGGGTGCATTAATTTATTGTGAGATTAGAAAAACAATGAAACTCATATCAATATAGCGGAGATCAGTACAACCATTCAATAATTTAACAGAAGTGAAGCAAAACTCCAGAGCAATCACTTGTTTTGTAACGACCTGAAGTATTTCAGCATGGAAATAAGGTTTCATAAAGTCAAATGGAAAACAAAACTAAAATACAGCAACATCTTATTTGTGCTGTCCACACTACTTAGGCAGCAAGATTATAACAAAAAACCCATATAAATTAATCAAAACTCTCTTTTGCCACACTCACACAAGGAGAAAATTTAAAATTAAAGGCTATAAGCAAAAACAAGGATTTTTTTTTCTTCTGGAAATATCTGTTAGGTTGTGTATTTTGGGAGGTAACTTATCAATTTGGTTAAAAGCCCCAGGCACAATTTCCTTTCCCTTTATCACCTCTGGGCAGTTCACAAGGATCTGCTGCTACATTTTCCATATGTTCTCACTTAAAACACACACTAAACAATTTAGGAATTAACAGCAACACCATTTTTTGTCATCATTAACTATCACTTAATAGGCTGTTGAATTCAGCAAGAATTGCAGCATGTCATCTGTCATAAAACATACAGTATATTGATGTTTCGAAATAACTGAATATTAAAATAAATATTTGTTTGGTAAAAATGCAAAAGTTTTCTTTTTAATCACAATGATAGGCTATTAAAAAATAACAGCAACATTTTGGGGGAGCAAAGCCGTAATTTATGGCCATCAATTTTGTTATACCCTAAAAAGCATGCAGAGGACACTGTGGAGGTGTGAATACTGATTATTTCTGCCTGAAAAATTAGGCAAGTCATTAAACCTAAGCCCAACTGGAGTTATGGTTGACATAAATAAATAAATAACACTCTTGTGTATTGCAGATTGTCAGTTATCAAGTGGGGCTCCAAGCAGAGAATCATGCAGGTTCAAACAGGTCCATGTGCAATGTGTTACTGGAGCTCTCAGTAGGGTCAGTTAACTTGTGTCCAGCCAACATACTACATTTTAGAAACTGATATTACTTGTATGGGAGAAGACAGACTACTGAATATTTTTAAAAGAATATGCTTTTAATTATTACTTTTAAAAAATCAATAGTTTGCATCTTTCATTTTTATCCAAATTCTTTCCCATGGAAAGAAAAATTCTATCAAAGTTAACATCTGCAATACTAAAATGGTATAAGGGTTTATCACCCTTTCTTCTTTACCTTATTATACTCCACATGAAGCTTTTCTTGCTCATTTTCTAACTTATCTTTGATATTCTTCTGCTCAGCCATATTCTCTTGGATTTGAATCATGCGCATATTTCTCTCTATTTAAAAGAAAATCACATTATTTCCTATTCTTGAATAAACATTTTCAAGTTTTATGCACTATAAGTGAAGCAATCTAAAGTAAAAAACTGTAACAATACAAAGACACAAAACTATGGCCCACATATTTAATACATATACTGAGTAGAATGAACAGTCATACCATTCAAATTTTGCTGCATAAATATTGTAGTTGTTTGAATGATGAACTTGAATCAGGACCTAGCAACCAGTCAAAAAGTCATGCTATTCCACACAGACATAGAGGACAATTTAATGGAACAAATGGGCAATGGAAAATACCAAAAGTTACCTACTCCCTTCCTAAAGACAGGAGTTTAGTTTCCTGTTTATATTTGAAGGATTTTATTATTTTCTCTAGTGTCTTTAGATAAAAATAACTTCCTGTGTAAACAGACTCCAAGCAATAATATACCTGACTAAAATGAAGTCATAATCCAGATTTATTTACTACAAACAATTAAATACAAAGAAAATAAAAAAGCCAATGAAATAGCATTTTCATTGAGAAAAATAAGCCCTTTTCACCCTTACCAAGGTAATAATTCACAAAGTCAGCAGTGAGAGCTGGTTGTTTATGTTTTCTTCTTCCATCAACACTGGAACTGGTATCTGAAGTATCCACTGGGAAAATGTCAGTGCTAATGCCCATGAGCTCGGCTTTGCGCATGAGCTTGCGTATGGCAGAAGCGCTGCTCGTGAGCGGCCGCGGCAGCTTCTCCCTGGGAACCCAGGCCTGGGGCCTGGTGGTGCGCGCCAGCTCCGCCTTGGCACGGTACTGCTGGAGCCTGGCGTTGATCCGAGCCTGCAATGGAGAATTCCACTAATTAAATACATCAAGGAACATTTCAACGTTAGTTCCGAGTTATAATTGGGAACACATCTGCATGTTACTTTCATTTTAAAAGCTGCACAATCTAATCAATGCCATTTTCACTCTGGAACTCCACAACTCAAGAAACAGAGATCGACTCAGACATTCCATTTTACTTCAAAGTGCACACACAAATGACATTACTCTTTCACCAGGTTTTGGAGCCATGTACACACTTCTTGATGAGACTTCCCCATTGATGAAAGCAACTGATGACTGCTGGCTTTGAGTCAACCCCTTCTAATAAAAATTATTTGATGGGACTGTGAAAATTCACTACTGGTAGTAGTTGTTTGGAAGCTTTGGTTGAGCTACCACACATGCACTTAGATACAAATTAAATTAGTATTTACGTAAGCAACAAAAGTTGAAGAGCATTTTTACCATATTTGACATAGTTTCACAGGAATTCCTTTCTCAGTGCCACTTCTGTTTATAAATGTTAAACTTGCTGATTATAATTTGTCAAGAACACAACCCAAACAGAAGTGAAGCAGACAAGAGAAGCTCACAATATATATTATTGATGACATCTGTATATTTGTGACCATCTGGGAGATCTACCCCAGAAGATCAAGCTGTTACTGACAGTTGGAAAACACTGTCTTGAGGGAACTCTATGAAGTGGCAATTCTGGCAGCAACTGACATCAACATACAAACCTTCAGAGGCAAAACTCCAGATGACTATCAGTTAGAAGCTGTTTACTTGCCTGCTCAAAGAAGAAACTAAACTAATGTGACTGCCCCACCATATGGTGTAAGATACTCCTGAGACAAAAGCAAAAGGTGTGCATACACATACACAGACATTATGGTTAAGGAACATCTCTGGTTTCAAATAGAATCATTTGAGGTAGTACTGCAGACAGTGTAACACATTACCTTGCTAGGTCTTGAACATTAACGACCAAGGAACAAAGCAAATGTAGCTTACAGGTCAGCTCTGACCTCAATGGCTTTTTTCTTAGACCCACAGCAGCAAGCATCAGGTCCACCTATAGCCACTGCTGTACAATATCAAAGCCACCAAGAGTAAAAGCATTTCCTTGTACAACATGTATGCAAGTTATCATACTTGTATCAAGTGTCTATGACACTGTGTCAGTAACTCCACCTGCAGTTTTCAACAGTCATTCCTTCAGTTTCCCAAAATTTACCCTAATTAATTTAGATTTTAAAATTGCAGGGTCTCAGTTTGGGGAAAAGAAGAGAGAGAAAGTGAAATGCTGGGAACTTATCAGCATTATCAGCACTGCATAATACATGCCTGAAAACAGAGGCAATAAGCCCTGCTGGATTCAAACTGATACTGCACAACCAGCACTTACCATTATATAGAGCAGTATTCGTATTATTGTAATGTCTCCACTACACAGGTGCATTCCACATAACTGAATTCAGCAAGAATTATGAAACCAGTTTTAAATCAAGCTACATGAAGCTCAAAATCCCAAATAATATTTCATTCAACATTCTTTTACGGTATGAGTTTGTTCATGCTCATTGTCAGCAGCATAGGTCATTTTAAATTAATATTCTCCTATTCAAAGAACTCTGAAGAACTAGAAAGGCAAGATTTTTTTAAATGAAAAGTTTGATTATATGAAACAATATTTTCTTATCATTATACTATAATTTTCAATTCAGAAAAAAACCCAGATAGACTTCTCCCATAAATGATTGCCATTATTTACAGCATCTGCTACTTTCTGCAAATAAATCAGACCGGTTTCATTTAGGTAACAAGCTGCTTTTCTGCACAGGTGTGATTTTTCCATGGAATGCAGTTCAGTCTAAGCAGCGAAGCAAATTATGCTAGAAATTCCTCAGAATCAGGGGAAAAAAAAAGATACATACTGAAACATGAAAGTATGCAGATTCCCTCAGAGGGATTGAAACCTCTGTATTAACAGGACATTTATCAGTTGAGCTTCTGCAGTAACTAACATTTTAAAATGGATCTGTCACTACACAGTGATACAGACTTGCCTAAGGCTTTCAGACAACTCCCACGCAATAACACAGACTCACTTCTTTGCATACATTATTTTCTTCCTAGGAAATCTTTACTATGAAAACACCTGGCACACAGAATTCCACTTAGACCTACAAAATTGGAAATTTAGATAGAAACAGAAAGATGCCTAATTTTTTCTGGCTTTTTGAAGAAAATGTTAAACAAAATCTATGAATTACAATGAAAAAGTAATTACCAACTTTTTACCTCAACATCAAAGTAATATTTTTCAATTCAGACACGCACAGATATTTGGTGTTTATTGAAATATATATAATATATATGAGATATAACTATATCACATATAGAGACGATTGTCCTTAGAGATCAAACCCTACAAACAGTTCAGTGTGCTGTTAAATGACCACGTACTATCAGTATATTCCATATTTAATTTTCTACTATAGTAACATTTTTACCTTCTCTTAATTTCTGTCTTGTTTAACATGGAAGATTAATACAGAGGCATTTGTGTCACGAATACAATACCTGAGCTTCTGGTGAAAGCTGCTTTTCTCTTTCCTGCAAGGACATTTTACAGTAAGATTGTAAAGCCAAGTAGTTCTTCCGCTTCCATTTTCTGTCTAACCTGTCCGCATGCTGTTTACAATAAGCAAAAAAAGGGTCAGCTATATCCTGTTTCAGAAAAAACAAAGGGGAAGGAATGAAAATAAAGTGAGACAAAGGCCAAAGGGCTCTGAACAGCACAAACATTCTGGCAATCAGTTCACATGTTCAAATGGACATGTTTTTAAAAACAACTAAAAAGTAGGTTTCTAAATCAATTTTGTCATGTTGATGTAATTTACAATATAAGGTTTTTTCCACTGTTTTCATTGCATGATCCTACTAGACTCTGTACTAGTCAATCTCTGTATTATATTTGCATTCCCAGGAAAAAATCCCAGCAAAATAAATTCCTAAGTACAATTCCCTGTAATATATAACATGTATTAATTTCCTGTTGATTCACTGTGTCTTTTAAATTAAATCCTACAAGTGCTTAATAATTCTGAGTACTATCAAAAGCAATACATTTGATTTCTCTAATGCTTTTCCAACCATTTTGGTGGTTATACCCTCACGTGATTTATCATCTCTCAGATGATTTTTTTTCCCATTTTTCATTCCATCATATCTGCACACTATCATGGCTAGGTTTACAGCAACTTTTAGCGCCTGCAAACCTTGCAAGCAGACTACAAATATCTGTGCCATGAGGAGACATGGTTTGAGAAACATATTTCATTGCCTTTGTACTTTCAGAAGCGTACAAACAACATCATAAATCTACAGACTAAGAAAAACTTAAAGCAGTCTTCCTTCATAATATAATACAAATATTAAAAAATTACCTGCCTATGAAATTTCTCTTTATTCCACTTATAAAACATAGACTAATAAAATTTACTCTGACTTTCCTTACAAGTACATTTTTTTTAAATTTGCAAATTTGCAGTATGTGACAGCTTACTTGAAAAATTAGGTGCGACCTAAAATAAGATTGAGT
The DNA here is from genome assembly GCA_013400435.1 of Pycnonotus jocosus. Taxonomy (NCBI): domain Eukaryota; kingdom Metazoa; phylum Chordata; class Aves; order Passeriformes; family Pycnonotidae; genus Pycnonotus; species Pycnonotus jocosus. Next base: position 36,148 of record VWYP01000041.1, read on the forward strand.
GAGACCTTGATTAAAAATTTGACTGTAGAAAACATGTAATAAGATTGTAAGGTGGAAAGGTAAGCAGATACATATGTCCAGAGGGAATTTACACAGGGCATTTAAAGACTCAGCCTTACACAGAATCTATTAAGGACAATAATGAGGCAATGTGCTATCTTCCTATTTATTGGTCCAACAGAAGAAAGTATTTTGTGATTCCTTCATGAATCTCTTAGTGGTCCACTGTTTTCAGAAACAAAAGTGTCAAGATCAACAGTGAAAGTAATGTTTGTTTTTGTGTTACCCGTGCTCCTTTCTAACACAAAAAGATAAATTGTGAAGCTATGAACATGACAGGCTTAATCCAAATGATACATATCAGGATGAAATTGGACAACCTAAAAGTACTTGTACCATAAAAATGAATCAGGAAGTATGAACTTCAAATCTGAATTGCTTTAGATCATATTACAGGGAAAAAAACTTTTAAGAAAAGATGTTAAAAAGTTATCAGGAGGTTATAACTACTTGCTTTTCATTCTGATTCCAAAGACTAACATTACCACAAGGAAAGTCATACCTATGTACTACGATTTGAAGTAAATACTGGAATACATGCATGAAAAAGTGGCATCAGAAATGCCTTTAATTTCTCAAGCCTCCTGTTTGGTATGAAACAGAGATTACTGTACTACACAAACAGCCAGGTAAATATGTCACCCTATGTGAAGTTCAGGAAATAGAGTTAGAATTCCTGTCTGTATTGACTGCTAGTTATTAAGCCAATTTCTGTGCTAACCTTCTCTATCCTTTTTTCCAGTCAGTTTCAAAAGATGCTCAGAGTTGGACAATCTGGTGAAGGGATCTCCCTGTACAGTTCCTTTACCCAGCCTAGGCCTTGTTACCTACTTAAAAAGACTTTGTTCAGGACCTGTGAACAAAGAAGCTACCATTTCAGGTCATTTCCATAAGCTTTCAATAGAGGTCTTTTATTCTATCATTTCCATAGCTACCTCTTCTGCTGCTGCTTCTGAGAGGAGGCCTTCCTTCTGAGCACAGGTCACATGGAAATAAGCTCTGCACATTCCAGCATCACAACTGATGCATACACCAGTTCTGGCAAAACGTGGATCTTCACAAAAGCTGCACTCCTTTATAATGAAGAATGGAAAACACCACAGTAAATATTTCAGGTGCATTTTGCCTAATATTTGATAATTTATGTCATATATAAAAAAACCAAACTGGTAGGTTACTCCTGTATTATACAGAAACCAAGTATGCTCCCAACAGCTGACATTACTTAAACCTTCCTGCTTTCTCAACTCCCACTATTAATTTCATTTTCATCAATGGTGAAGTGCTTAAATAATCTAAATAGCATGTTGGATGAACTTTTATATGAACCTCCATGTACTGCATTCCCCTTCAGTGAAACAACTAAATACCATCCAATCAATTCAAGCACAATTAGTTGTATAAGTTTGGTATTAAAAAACCACCAGCAAATGTTCAAAAAGTTCAGGAGATAACAATAAAACAGTTCAGGAGATAACAATAACAATAAAAGAGCAGTGCTCTGAATGATTGAAAACTACAGATAATTACGTACGTGCTCTTTGATAAGCAAGGACTGAGGAGTAAACATGTGAAAGTGCAGAAACAAATACTCAAAAATCATAAATATCAGTAAGGAAGACTGTGAGTCACTTAATTAAGGAACTATGGCTTCAGATATGTGCACTCTAGGCACAGTCACTTGCAAAACAACAAACTGACATCCCCTAATACAACCTGGAAAAAAACCAATTTACTTATTTTTCAGTCAGATCAATTCCTCAGTCTGTTTCACCACAATTTCACACCAAATCCCTATGCCAGCAATCTAGAGCAATAAGCCCATAAGCAGGAAATGGGAACATGTGCTGCTTAGGCTGCTATCCAGTGCTATCCAGTACATAAAGATGATCTAAAATTATACAGACATGCATTTCCTAGACTCCTACTTGCTGAATAGAGAGCAAGGCTGTCTATCACCTAGAGAAAATATCTCCACGCAGAAAGTTAAACAACAGAATGGACTGCTAAGGAAAACACAGTGACTGAATAATCTCAAAACATCACGTATGCTACACTAGAAGGGCACCCTTTAGCTGTGTAGCTGCAACACCTAACAGATAAGAAATTAAATGAAAAAACACTTTCACCTTACTCACAGCAAGAAAAGAGGCCCAAATTCTTTACTCTGATCCTATACATCACTCATGCTATTAAAAAAAAAAAAGCATGATTCATTTCAACAACAGTTTGCAGGGCCTGGTGTGCTTCCTTCAACCCTTTTTCATACAAACATTTCTAAACAAGACTAAATGCCTCAGCAGGCCCAGGCTCCTGATACAGGTATGTTGTACATGGGCAATCCAAAGTGTTTTAATCTGTTTTTTATACTGTATGCATTTTTAAAAGCCCACTACATATTTTCATTTAGTATTCAATTTAATAACTTGACATTCAAGAAAACAAAAGTGACTTGGCAGAATGAAGCTTTAGAGCTGCAGACTTAGAACCAACCACCTTCCCTCATATTAGCCTGATTGACATGGTTTCTCCACACTGTCTCCATCAGCCATACAAACAGTATTTAGCAAACTAATCAGTGCTGTCCTCTGCCCACTGCAATGGTTTTCTGTAAGGTTTGTTCATGATTACCTTTGATCTGGACCGAAAACATTTACATGTAAAACAATTTTAATTTTAGAACCATTTACCAGTTCAAGTTGAGGGTCCTATGTTGCTGTGGATTTTTGTAAACATTGCTTTGGAACAGCCTATTATATGCATACTAAATGACATATAAAGTAATTCTTCCTGAATGTACATTTGCCCCTTTCTTAATCAACTTAACCTCCCATTTCTCATCTTATAAATCCCCCTTGTTTTCCATCTACATTTTGTCAATCTACCACCAACTTCAAAAGAAATTAGCACCTCTGTAAAAAATCACGGAAATTGGCCAAAAAGAGTGACAGACATTATGGAGAAAAATGTTAAGGGAACAGATAGAAAGATGGAGGGAAGAGCAGGTAGGCTGATAACAATCATTAAAAAACTTTATCTCATTTTTAGTCCTGAACTTCACTACAAAATTGCTGTAAAAAAGAAAAATAAAGTTGAGAAGATGCATTCCATTCTATTACACGTAAAACATAAAATACAGCTACTTGTTGCCACTACGTCTCAACTTACCTTTGCACCATACTTGGAATAATTCATTTCTGTTAGTGTTACTGGCCGCAGCTTGTCAATATCGCCAAATGCCACTCCTGGAACATAGAGGGCACAAACAATGTGGACCCACCTGAAACAACGGACAAAATTAGGTTACAGTCATCAATATTTTGATCCGACATTATACTCACCATTTTCACATTTCCAAGTCCCTTGTAAATGTTCCAGATGCTAGCTGTAACATTTGAAGGAAAGTACATTAAAAACAGGGATGGAGTGCCTATTTGGAATTCAGGAGCTCAGACATGGAGCCATAGAGTAAGGCCCTTCAAAACCACTGGGATTGCTCTGCCTGTGTGGATCAAGGGCTGGGCTAACACCACCTCTATGTTCTGATGGTTCTCACAAGGGCTCCACAAACTTTTCAAGGAACATGAAAGGTGTTGAAGATTTTGATAATACTTATAAAGCTAAGGCTGACAGACATTTTCATGATGTGGTAGGGAATAGGAAGGGAAAGAACAAAATTATACCGGTAGTCACAGCAACACTGAGCTCATATAGCTATGAAGCACTTACAACACAGCATCAGTCAGACTTGGCACTGTTAGTTACATTCATTAGTATAACCAAAACTAACTAGTTTTAAGCAACAAAGAAAGGACTTGCATGCAGGAATAAACACATCTGGGTAGCATAACAGAAAGGCCTATCTGAAACTCAGATAAACAGACTGGTACTTAGTTGTTCCCTTCTTCACTGGCCATAAAAAAAAAACAACTAGAGAGTTAGAGGTCTAAATCTTCAGCCCTGAGAGGCAGAAAATGAACCTGGACCTTAGTGTATAGTATCACTATAATCAAATGCCACACAATGGTAAAGGCTTCAACCTCAAGACTGCTCTTGACAGGCATCTTCCTAACCTCCTGAAGCTCTCAGCTACCCAAAAACAGCCTAGCAGCAGAAGACAATTTCTTCTTCTTCTTCTTCTGTTGTTCTCATAATCAACACTTTCTTAAAGATCCAGCTCTCATTGTCACAAACCATCAGTTAGTGACAAACTCAAAATCTCTTCTGCAGAGCATGCATGACTCAAATTAACTGAGACAAGCTACTGCAAATAATCTTACTGTTTTATCAAAAGTCAGGAAGTATTTGCTACTCCTTGCTAAGTCACCAGGTGGGAGAAAACTGTGGTAGACAGAGGGTCAAGATTGCTACTTTTTTGTTATTTTAAGAAATTCAAGAAAATGGCAGAGATTGTAGCTAACACTTTGAGCCTATAAAGTCCCACATGATATATAATACAACTAGAGACTTCAGACGTAACTGAGCTGAAATATCCTGTTTGAGCCTCAGGAAGTGTGTTAATTCAGCACTTTACAATCTTCCCAGTCATTATTGTTTAACAGTAAATGTATCACTAGTGAAGACTAAAACTCTCTTCTGCTCTAATCAAATAATAGAATCTACTCCCTGTATTCAAGAAGACTCATGTTGATGTGAGAAACACTTCTCTTTTCTCTTTTACCAGGGATTCAGTACAGGCCTGTTACCACCTGCTTAAATCTGCACCCATGCTGCTGTGCTCTTTCTTATGATCTTCTACCACAGTTCAGCCTCTCTTTCATCTCTCCTCTTTCCTTTGTACACCAATTTTAAAAATTCAGTTTTACCAGAGCAGTAACATCATGGGCTTAAGTGCATTTAAAACAGCTACTGTTATTAACTACCTGCTTACAGATGAGAGAAATACTGATGTTTATGGTTATACTATTCAGGAACTCCATGTAGCCCTGGTTTTTCAAAGCAGCACCCTTCTCATCAATGGTCCTTAGACCTACAACACTGGAATTTTTAACGCTCAGATTTATAAGTTTCTTGTTATTTATGAATCATATATTCCAACAGAAATTGTCAAAAAAGGAAAATACGAACAACTCAGAACGATCTGTTTTTCAGTCTTTAAAAAGAAAACTGTGATCTTTCAATGCACAAAACCGGTGGACAGACTATTTACTTACCACTTTCCCCCAAAACAGTCCAAAATATTAACTGGATAACAGAAAAACCCCAGTAATAGTAAGAAACTACTTAAAAGCCATTAAATTGCTTCACTCTGTAAGAAATTTCCCAGTAAATCTAAAAAGCCACAACACTGACTGATCCATTGTGTCATATCTGACAAGACTCTTTTCACCTGTGTATTCAAAAGCAAATATTTATCTAAGTGTTAAATTGCTCAACTTTGGGATATCAGAGTAGTAAATCTCCTTTAAAATATATAAAACATATAAACTTTAAACAATATCCCAAATTTACATTTATATGCAAGAACTGCATTGTTTTGCCTCCACAAATTTTTTCACATCTACAAAATTATTTGGCCACAGCACGGTAACTACAGGAAGACGCAAAGAAAATTTGAAGATGAGTTACAATTGTTTTTAAACAATGTAGTACAAATATGGCACACAGCCTGCTAGCTACCAGAGACCAAGCTGAGATACTCAAGTGTTCTGCCAAACTTCCTGCTGCTCAGAAAGGGAGTAAACCTCACTGGTTTTACTGAAGTCTGAACACTCCAGCATGCCAGCACAACCCTCTAACTTAATAACACCATTACATGCAAAAAATAAGATTCTTCTCATTAGTATATGAAAAGTACATCTTCTGTCTGACTCTCCACAAAACCAGTGGAAGCACAACACACCCCTGCAGGGGAGTAATGGAGCACTGGGTACCACCTCTGCCCTTCCACGCTGTATCCAGGAGCGGCAATAGCTCAGCCTAAATCATTACCATACTTTTATGAAATGGTCCTCTATTAAAGAAAGCATATGTGCTTAAGTGTATGTTTTGGTAAATACCTCATTGACATGAGCATATTATACTTGTTTTCAAAAGGAAATAAAGAAAAATTTAAAAGCAAAATACGACACTCAGAATGAGACCTGTAACCTTGAGATAAACAGTCTTATTGTTTGTACATTAAAAAAAAAATCTGAATTCTGTAGAGCTTCTTTTCTACACCGTTCCTCTAATTTAAGGTGTGTAATACAGAATAAATCCTTATAAACAGAAGTTACATATCTCCGCAATTATTATTCTTAAGAAAAATCCAAGGTTCTGGTTGGAGATTTTTGATAGTAAGTTTTAATACAGCCTACTAAACATACTCTCTGAAGTTCAATATAAAGATACACATCTTCTACAAGCAGCTGCTTTCTCAATTTAATTTGCACAGTTTTTTCATGCTCCACTGGTGTATTTAATGCTGCTGAACTCTCTAGGAGTTTATCTATGATAAACCCAACAGCTGGCTGCTTGCTTCATACTGACCTTCTCAAAATGTTTTAGTACATGTCACCCAAGTATTGCAGTACTACAGATTTAAACTGCCATTTCCGTGTGATTGGCACACAAGTGCCTCATTTCTTTAACCACCTATATGTGAACTCAGACCTGAATTTTATTAAAAAAACATACACAAGTCAGTCAAGTTCACAGCTGAAGCAGCTTCAGCTGCTTTTAATACCAGTTCTAAATATTTTCCTGCTCATTTATTTAGCTGCACATGTTTTAGAAGCTTGTAATTAAGACAAATTGGGTAATCAAAGAAGAATAATCTTCCTTGTTACTTTACCATCCATTTAGCTTGGAGCAATGATGACAGATGTTGATTAGGAAGGAAGAAAAACTCCATACTGAAACAAGGACAGAATTTATATTTTTGGATAATAGCATTTTGAGAAGTAAAATTTCATAAATTCACATTTATACTTGTGAAACTGAGAGATTAATGTGAAAAGGCTTCTGCTGAGAAATTAAGCACCTCATTATTCTAATTATTCACCTTTCATGTAAAAAGAGAAAAATTATTCCAACTTGATTATGAAGAGAAACTGACTAAGTTTGGTTTGTGTAATTTTCAGCACTGATGTATATGAAGAATTTATTTTTAAAAGGTGATAAGGGGATGAAGAGCAACAGTGAGTTAAAGGAATCTGCTACTCAGTAGTCTCATCCTGCTAATGCATCAAGAAAAGCACTGAATTGGATTACAGTTAACTGAGTACAATGGAAACAGAATGGACACTGCCCCAAGACCCTGCCCCTAGTCTATAGTGCCCCCCTACCCTTGAAAATTTAAGTATATAAATAAATAATAAAAAGAGAGCACAGGAATTTTCACATATAAAAGATGTGAACTAGTAAACAGCATTTGGTATTTGTTTTTTTCTAATACATAATCTCTCCATCTGGGAAAACAAACTTATCCAGGACAGCAATATCACATTATCCACCAAATAAAGATACAATAACAATAATAAAATACTATGATAACGCCCACTGTCACCAAGGCATGCATATGCTTCTGCACAGACAACCAATGTAAAAATTAATGTAGAGAAAATGTAAATGTAAAATGAAAAATGAAAATGAAAAATGAAAAAATGAATGTAAAGAAAATACTTCCAGGTTAACTAAAAGCATACCACCATTTAAAGAAAAAAATTAAGCAATTATTAAAATGTTGACTATGGTTTCTACTAGGATAATACGGAAAGTCATATATAGGGCTTGAATTGTTTGCAGAACACAGGAATAAAAACCTTGAAATAAAATTTGCCAGGTGTTATCAAGTCTCACACTTCCTGTTACACAATTGATTTATAGTCTTTAAAAGTAATTTTCTTGCACACAGAAATATTAAAACAGAAAACAACTGGAAAAGCACAATTTGCTTAGTTGTGTAAAAGCTTTATAGGGAAAATGCACATACACTCTTGAACTCAAGATTATTCACTATAAACCTTGGTTCATTTGTGTAACTGTTTTTTTAAAAGCTTATGAAAAGCCCAGCACCTGAAAACTTTGCTGAAAACCACACACCTGCAACTTATACAACCATAAAAGTGTATGGGAGAAACCTCAATTTTCATATTCTATTAAAAAAAAAAAAAGAAACCATGCAGCAAAACCTAGTAACAGAAAGAATAAATCAGATATCACTGACAATGCAGCTTTTGCCTTTAGTACAGATAATTAGTCATCATTAACAACGTACATCTTAATTTGTTTTCAAATGTGACAGGAATTGAAGACATCATGAGAATTAATCCGCTTATTCTCAAATTAGACCTGAATTCAATCCTAAAAAGAAGCAAAATCAGGAATATAATCTTCATAATTCTAATTAATCATAATATACTAGGTCTGTCTGAATACCTTTAGCACATCTTCAATAGAACTTCGTTATGCTACTTTTTCTCACTACCTGGCATTACTGACCCAGTCCTCTGCTCTACTAAAATAAAAACATGTAGTTTTCCTCCCACTTACATCCTGCTTCAAAGTCAACAGACTTGAGCAGAGTCTCTCAAGGCACAGGAAAAAGGCCCATCTTTTAAAGGTAAGATGACATCAAATTCAAAATATCACTTATTCAGTCTTACCTGCCTGCATCAGTCTCCTTGAAGATCCCATCCTGGTTGGGACACAATTCACAGCTAGGTGTGACACCGCATTTGCACGCATCACAAAACCAAGGCTCTGTGGAATTTTCTGAAGCTGAACTCATGATAGAGTCACTCTCTCCATCAACACCATAGCAACCTACACACAGGACAAATGGAAGATCAATACAAGAAGAGACAATTGTAAAAGTGGCCACTTGCCAGTTATGACTTCAGAAGGAAACATACACACATACAGATTTGGGGGAATAATTCAAGAGAAATACTGAAATACACAAGAAATCAAAATACTCAAGAAATGTTTGCAACATTTTTGAAACTACTATGGTTAGTGCAAAATTTACATTTTAAAGCGAGTTTAATTCTAAAAAATCACCTGGTTTTATGTTATTGTATTAGATTACAACTGAAAAACAAGAAGAAAAAGACTGTTTTACTTTATTCTTCTAGCCATACTTGGTGTTCTTTCAGACTATCCATTAGGAAGTAAAGTAAGAAAACAAGACTTGAAGTAATCAAAGCCTAAAAAACCCTCAATCTGTTTTTTTGAGCAAAGGAATACATTTCAAGATAAAAGCAACAGGCTCTTCTCCCTAAAAATGAACATTCTTTGGAGGGGAGAGTGTTTGAGTTTTCTTCTAGAGTTTCATTACGTCAGCAGAACCCAGTCAACAAATATGCACTCCACTTTTCCACTTAGCATTCAGCATGCAAATCAACTACAAAACAATATACACATCAAATAAAAACCACTATTTACCTACTTTATGAGTTGTAGGACTGACCTTAAGAGCCCTTGTGCAACTTCAAAACCAAAGTATAGTTTGTGGAACACAAATTGACAATTCCGAAACACCACACTGGTGACTGATTAAATATATACATATACTGTTTAAGCACTCTCATTTGTATCTGGTTTTAAATTATGGCTAGGCTAAATCATTCATTCGGTTTCTCCATTCCTCTTCAGTACAACTAGGGTGTTCTTTATGATTGCTAAGGTGGCTATGCATGCTTAATTAGCACAAATTCAGGAAAACAGTGTCTTTAAAGTGATTTGTAATTTAAATTTTGCACAAGAGCAGGAGTTGTATTAATACTACTGCAAATGACAAAAAAGAAAATATTAAATCACCACAAAACTGACTTTTATCATATCTCACATTTTGAATATTTAGCTGCTATTCAATAAGAGAAAAACTACTTAATTGTCAGCACTTAAAACACTTAAACCACTTTAGTAAAGTCTTTACTAAAAAATTACATTCAGCTATTTATCAAGCGCAGCAATCAAGCCAAAAATTCTGCTTTCAGAGCAGTAAAATTACTGAATTCTGCAATTAAATAGCAACATGATTTTTTACTTTGTTTCAATACCCGCTGGCTGTAATAAAATAGCAACAGTGCTCCAACTCCCCTTGCGACAGCACCAGAGGTCTGCATAGTACACTGAAACTACATTCAGGAAATAAGCAACACTGCAGGAACAGCTTAAGAGACTCAGTCTTCCATTACAGAATGAGCCTCATCAATAATAATTTAAAAAAGATGGCAGAACGTTTCTTTTCATAATAAAAAGTGTCCTAGAATGAAAGGACAAGTAATATGCAGAAGTGCATTCACAGACAATTTTCACTAGGGATATACAAGATCATATAGCTCATGCATAGGGTCACTCCATCCTCCTTACAATGTGGTATCAGCTTTAAGCAACATTCCACAAAGTTTTTTGTTGTTTTTTTTTTTAAATTCTAATAACACAATTTTGAATAGATGCCAGCAAATCTCCTTTTCAGCAATAACACTAATGTACAAACACATGGCCGACTGATACCATAGAGCTGATGAATCATTAAGTTTTTATTAATTTCTTCAGACTTCTAAACATATTAAGATTTTCTTAAAAGTACTTATTGAAAATTTCTTAACATTACAGATGCAGTAATACTGTCCTCAATCCACACGGCAAAATAAAATTAGTTTCTTTCAAACACTGATGCTTCTTCACCAATTGAAAGTAATTAGATTTGCTCTTCTAGCCTAAGTGCCATCAGTCTACTAAAATTAGAATGATGACTTCCCCAAACTGTCTTACCCTCATTCTGAAACAGTTGCTTTATTATACTTATCAGTCATTTATATCTGATTGTTTTTTATCCTTCCTCCTAGAAAATGACACGAATGTGCTGCAATTATTTCCATTCTTACCACATGCGTTGGCATTAAACATTATTTCTGTAACAATACAAATGTATGTCCTTTTCCAAAGTGGGAGGAAAAAAACTCCATATTTTTAACCCAATATTTTTTCCCCAATTTGTATATCAATCTTAGCGACAGCTTTAAAGAGCTTAAGATCTCTGACAGATAAGGAGGCATTTACTCTTTTACCTAACTGGCATTTAGCAAAAGCTAAACACCACACTGTTACAACTAGCAAAAGGTCTTTAGCTGGAAAAAGTAGACTAGATTACCATTCATCATTGCTAATAAAACATCAAAACAATCTAGTCCACCACAAAGCTGAAGAAAAGGAAATCCAGCCTGTAAGACTGCTGCTGACCTGGTGGGCATTGCCAAATAGGGCTGCTGAATCAAAGCTGCAATACAAAACCTTGCTGGCTCTGAAGCTAGGTTTCAGAGAAGATACTTTGTAATTGTTCTTGTTTGACTTGTGGTAAGGGCTAATTTCAGAATACTACAAAGTCTAAATAAATCATAAATATAAATTAAACATATAATTTTAGGATCCTTAAAAATGTTGAGTACAACAAAGGTTCAACTTACTACTACCTGACTTCTTTCACTATGCTGAAAACATTATTTTGTTCCAATTACCAAAAAATTTAAAAAGTATTATTTTAATGACTTCAAAATGCATAGATGGGCAGATATAGACCTGCTAACTGGTAAATCATTCCATCCTACTATTAAGGGGCTACACTGAAGATCAATTTAAAATTGCTCAGTCCAACCGTTCTGAATGAATTATTGGGAACTGCAGGTGTTGGAAGAGAAAGCAACCTAAGGCCTCACGTAGTAAAAGCATCAGGAGGTAATCTTTAGGCTCCCTCTAAAAGTACCCCAATTGTACAGACAGTGTGACTCCTTAAGGCCTGAATGGACAACAGAGGGAAGGATACAGAACCTGGGAAGGACATGTTTGGTTCCAAGTATTATCACTGCACCTCTGACCTATTTGGCACTAAGTCAACCATCTGCCCCTTTGACTTGAAAATACACTGAATAAAATAACTTTTAAACACTTTGCTTAAAATGCATGCTGCCTTTCTTTAACATTCACAAAAATTCTGAAGTCTGGGTCTTCAGAATACCCCCAAGAGTTCCTTTTGAACTTAAGTTCATTAAATCCTCGTATTTGTTTACTCTTAGATTATGCCAGTATCATAACTCTATTTCTTTCACATCTTTTTGAGCACCATTAACAATAAACAATAAAACCAGTTTAGTATAATACTAACCTATGAATTTAAACACACGAAATTCAAGAAGGTAAAATTTTCACACTACTTACTGTTCTATTTATGGCATCTATATATTATGGTTACAGCCAAGTTGTCTGCTGAATGTATGCCACTATATACAGAAAAAGAACTTTTTTATTCCCTGATTTTGAAGTAATTGTACTCTGTCAGTAGCTTATATTTTCATGTGATTGTCAATAAAAAGAAATTGCACACACTTTAAAATAATACCATTAAGACGATTGTTCTGAAATTTATACCACTGAGAGAAACAGAAAGAGACCTAATTCTTGTCATGGCTGCAGCTGGTCCTCTCTTTCTCTGGGAAAATATTTTTTTACCAAAGAGGATATCTGCGTACACTAACTCCATCTATATATACTCTGAAACACAAACTATATGGTAAACTCTATGTCTGCAAAATTAAATGCTGTGAGATCTCAGTATTCAAAATATATTTCATTCAATTCTTAATTGGACCAACAGTTAAAAATAAATACATTAATAATTTCATGCATCATAAATTCAGAACAGTTTTTTTTTTTTTTAGTAAATGGAGAGTACTAAAGTACATAATATTGAAAAATGGATTTTTATACCAGACAGCAGCAGACCACAGTAAGGGGCAAAATCAAAATGCAAAGATGTTTTACTATACTGTAGAGCATGTGGCAACTACATTATTGCTTTTAGCAAGAGAATTTTTACTCTCTGACATACACATCAAAGTACAGTAAGAAACAAAGACAGGAGATGGGAAAAAAATCTGCTTAAAAAATGCAGAATTTTCTCCTTTAACCACAGCAACTAACCCAAGGGCAACAATTTGCAAGCATGCTACCTACACTTGTGGCCAGGCATCATCTTCAGACACATTGCAATCAAGATATCAAAAAAACTGACAACAGTTGGGGGTGTCCTGCTATTACAAGATCTTAGCACAAACACATTTATCCAAAATGACAGATTGGTGTCTAAAGAAGACTTTTAAAAAAGAAATGACAATTACCTTCAAACAGAAGTAAAAATCCTGAAAAGCAACTATACAAATTCAGTAAGAAAGATTATTTTTCCCTTTTTTTGGGGGGGAGAGGGAGGATGTGACAGGGATAGGCTGATGTGAAATGAGAACAAATTTTTAATTGATGGACTTATGAACTAATTACAGGCTTTTCAAACTAACAGATGAATGCACTGTGTAAGAGTGGGTATTAAATTACCATTACATGTATGCTACTTAGGCAGTTTTAAAGGCAGTTAGAATTCAAACCAGTTATTTACTCCACTAAGCATAGATTTTTGGACACATGTCTGCAGTGCAAAGACAGCTTTTGGACAAGTGGTACAGGCCATGCAGTTGATATGAACATCACACAGTAAACAGTTGTATTAGAAAATAAACTGAATTTCTCACAATCTCAAAACTCATCAGTAAGTCAAGTAAAGGTATTTATTAAGGGTCCAAGACTTTAGTTCTGAATGAAAACTCCCCTCTAACTCTTGGCCATGTTGCTGGTTCCATATGAGCTCTGACAGACTTGCTCCCAGATGAGTTATCATCCCTTTTTCCATGGAAGACCCTATGTAACAGCTCATTAATGCAAGCAAGCAATCCCAACAGGAATACAACTGAACAGGCAGCTGCTGCACCAGTCCTCAAAAGGAAAAGGTAGTAGCACCAATTACCCAGGAGGGAGTCCTGGTGTCCAGAAGAGTCAGGTTTGACTCAGAGCAGTGTTTTTTCAGCTAATGAGTAATTTCACATTAAAACAGAGGTGGCTGTCATAGAAAAACCTCTTTCAATCACCAGAAAGGTTCTGTGGCAGACAGAAACTTCAACAGAGCACCAAGGCATAAGTCAAGGGTATAATACTCCCTTCCTGTGAAGCAAAACAGTTTCTGTAATAGTCAACAAGGAGAAGGAGAAAATAGGGTCCTCAGGGGAAGAACAATCAAACTGTCAGTATCATCATGGGGGACCCTGGGTGGGACACCAGTAGGGTGTGAAAGGAGTGCAGTCCTTCCACATAATTATTTACTATGCAACAGAGAAGAAAACAAAGCAGGCTCATTCAGAATACCACTTGAAATTGCATATAGAAATTATGAAGAAAACCCCTGAGGTATTCCACCAGCTTGCTTTGGGCATTTTGGAATAAACTAGATTGCAGGAAATGGGCGTATTACTCTTCCTAAGTGCAGGTAAACATCACTTCTATCCAATTCATAAACAGAAGACTCTTCATTCAATACTGTGCTCTGAAAAACTCAAAAGCTCAAATGTGACAACAAATTTCTGGACACAGCATGATACCCACAGCCATAGCAATCCACCTGCTAAAGGAAACCTGAAAAAATAAAAACAAATTCCTGGATTTCAATGTGGTTACAAAATGCACTCGCTAATTACTGGAACTATTTTTCAAAATACCAAGCAGCTGCATATAAGAGTACAAAGGACTATAAATGCAGTCTAGGTCTATGATCTGGGTATTAATTTCCAAAGTACAGATCAAAGCCACTGCTACTAAGAGTAAACCTTGCTTCCATTAATTTTACGAAATAATTCTCAAGGTTGCAAGCCATGTTTATATGATTAGACAGTAATTACCTTTGCAACTAAGTTTAATTTATTTTGGAAATCCATGGAATTGAAAGATTAGGCAAACAGGACCAAAAAGTAACTGTTGCATTGCATTTTGGTTTTGACTGCAACTTCTTAACCATAGGCTGACTTCATGTATTACTTGTGCATACAACAGTAATAGTCAGTCAGTGACCACTAGGCAGGAGTGCAGAAATCTCCAAGTCACTGAACATATACGTAAATATAAGATCACTGGATCAAATTAAAGCTTAAAAGGTTCCAATTTTTTTTATAACTGTTCTGCTTTTGGCTGGGGTGGAATTAATTTTTTTCATAGCTGCTAACGTGTGGCTATGTTTTGGATTTGTGCTGAACCCAGTGATGATAACACAGAGATGTTTTTGTTATTGCTGAGCAGGACGTGCACAGAGCCAAGGCCTCTTCTATTTCCCCTACTGCCACTCCAGCAAAGAAGCTGGGGGTGCATGGCAGACTGGGAGGAGACACAGCCAGGACAGGTGACCCCAACGATATTCCAGACTGTATGACATTATGCTCAGCATACAAAGTGAAGGGAAGAAGGAGGAAAGGGTTTAGGGTGTTTAGGGTACTGGTCTTTGTCTTCCCAAGTGATCATAACATGTGATGGAGCCCTGCTCTCCTGGAGATGGCTGAACACCTGCCTGCCCCCGGGATGCAGTGAATTAATTCCTTGTTTTGCTTTGCTTGTATGCATGGTTTTTGCCTTCCCTATTAAACCATCTCTAACTCAACTCACAAGTTTTCCAGCTTTTACCCTTCCTATTCGCTCCTGATCCTGCTGGTGAGGGAGTGTGCAAGTGGCTGTGTTGGGCTTAGTGGATGACAGTGCTTTAAACAGAACAGTAATATTTTTATTTGCTGCAAGCAATTATTTAAACAAATTACTGAAAAAAGCTCAGATTTAAAATAGCACTTGCTCTTATTTATCATTATAAAAATATCCAAGTACAGAAAAACACAGCAAAATAAATGTCCATTTCTATTAAAACTACATTCATACATATCTAGCAATGAAACCTACACAAAGTGTCAAGTAAAACTCCAAATTGTTCAACTTCAAATGTTTTGTGTGGAAATTTGCATTTTTATCACAGTCATCAATTACTTTCACATACACAACTTGCTTATTTTCCTTTAAGACTTCACCTATTCAAACAGAACTTTATAACTGCTTCACATACACTTTCAAGTATTTATTATTAAAATTAATTGAAAGAGCTAACTAAACATTCAACTACGAACCTGAAAAATTAACCAACATCTATAGTCAGTTAGCTAGTACACACTGTAGAACTTATCAGAACAAACTAACAAATATTTTGAATTAATCTATTTTACTTTGTTGCCATGACAACAAAAGAAATACACATTGATCTCTTTCTATCAGTGGGACTACAGGGAATCTTTGCCTGTAACCCTATAAAAAGAATAGCAGCAATTACTTTTAAACAGACTTTGAACTACTAAAATTCCAGTGACTTCTGAACTATGGAACTACTTTCCTCTAGAGGAAAGCCACCTATAATCTTACTCTTGTAGGGACATAAGTTTAGTAAACAAAGCAAAATCTTTTAGGGATTTTTAAAGTATGTCTCTTGAATAAAAAACGAATTTGCTACCATTTCATTCTAAAGTGGCAGAGGATCATTTTTCTATCACAATCACCCTTCACTTCAGCAATTATAACAATCATTAAATAATCTTATGGAAGAATTTTCAGGGAGCTCCACAGCTCCTGAAATCACATATATTCTGCACATTACTTTCCAAAAGTTTCATGGATACAGAAGGAATTCCACAAGACAAATAAATTTAGGAGTCTAACACCTCTAGAAGGCAGTAAGACCTGACTAGTGCCCTTAAAGGCACTTACAGTGTGATCCAGCTCATCATAAATCAGGTCAACTGAACTGCTCTCTAAGCAATATTGACAGTATGGATTAGCTCTTCTAAAAACCACAGCAGGTTCAGGAGTTGAAGTCCCTACATGGACACACAATGCAAGGCATACGAACGACAGGACAGAAATCCCATCCTCGGTTTCCTAAGTCATGTCAAGGAAAGAACCAAACTACATCCCAATGCATGAAAAATACTGTTCTGAAATAGTTTTCTATCTTGTATGAGAAAATTGAAGCGTGAGTATGGGATTTATAAAACCACTTCCTACCTAGAAAGACATTCTAAATAGGTAAAAAAAAATGTAAATTAAGGCAGTCACATTAAATAAATGCACTGTGCACTTCTGAAGAATGAAAGCTTATTTTCTTTTTATTTCAAGAACTAAAGTAGTTTAATCTCATTTTCCTGGGAAAATTTAAAAAAAGAGGAGTGAAGTCCTAAAATAGTACAGGATATGAGGAAAAAAGTCCCAACCTGATAAATGAAGAAAAAAGGTTTTATTTTTAAACAAAAGTGGTGTGTCTCTCTGTGTTAGTATCTCCCCTACCTTCCAATATCAAGAGAAAGAGCAACAACACACAATACAGTCTCATCTTCCACATAAAGCTGTTAAAATTCCATGCATTCACCTAAACTACTATTCTGGAGTATTTCTGTAAAACCATATTGGCTACATTTATTACCCACACGTAGTCCAGATTTTGAAGGAGTTAGCAAAACAACAACTTGAGTATGTTCTACCTCCAAAATTCCCGTTTCAAAATGTCAGTGAAAACTATGAGGAAGTTCAAGACTAGCTGCCACAGACTACCTTTCTTCTTCTCCTTCTCTCTGCTGTTTTGGTACAGCAAAGATATACATGAAATAACCTTTAATTTCAGAAGGCATCCTATTCTCATGGTCTTATATCCCAATTACGCAATCAAATTCATATACTGACATAGGTATTAATAGAATTAACACATTAATAGAATACCCTAAAGCACTGAAAATACAGTGTATAGCTCCAATATTTGCAAACTGCCATTCATTGTACTTCAGTATCTGTAGACTGTGCCCCATCCCACAGGTTCTTATATTTGTTTTGCCAAAGCAGAAGATGGGTATTACACCACTAAAAAAGATCAATGCAGTATTACAAAAAAATACCCCCCAGCACTGCAAGGTTTTGTTTGAAAAAAGTAAGTCAAAATTTTATTAAAAGCAAAGTATATGTTTTTCTCCTGCAACGAGAATGAAGGGTTGTATTACCTTCATGCACTGTTATTCCACAGTTGTCACACTGGATTATTTCATCAGCATCTTCACTGTTATCTCCAAGACAAACGCAACAAATCAAAATATGGTCCATTTTCTGGGAACTCCAATTTTGAGACTTCTCAAGGATCAATGAGTCCTAATATTGAAAGATGGAGATACATGGATTATGCTAGGAACTTCAATTTTATTTTAAGCAAGCAGAAGATCTGTTATTTGCTTCATTATTTTTGAACAATCAAAAAGCCATGGAACATTTTCAAAAGGCTAGAAGCTTCTCTGTTGTCAAAATACTCAAACACTTCCTCCATGAATACAAGAGCTGGGATGCACGGATCTCAACGCAATCCACAGACCTGTTAAGATCCAGAGGTCAGAGGAGAGTAACTTCCTCAAGGCAGAACTATGTCTTTCCTTTGAACCATTTATATTCTACAAAATGGGATACCTAAGAAACCATTTAAAATCAAAATTTAAAAAAAGGTCAAAGGTGACTTTCAAATGTTCCAACATTCAGAAAAGTTGCTTCATCTTCTTAAAATTTAAAAAATCACATGGATCTGAAAAATCCAAGACTACACAGCTAATAGAAGCCTGCCAAGTTTTTACTTACACAAAACATAACAAATTATCAACTCTGTATGGTTTTGTTCTACTGCAAATTTATGTGCATCTATGCAAAACCATATGATTTATTAAAACTATATGTTCTTCTGATTATATACAGGAGTAAGGATTTGTCTTGTTCTGGGGCAAACTACAATATGAACCAAGGCTCTTCAATAGATTGTGGGTTTTCATGGGGATTTTTCTAAAAAAACACAAAGTGCTTCATAAACCAAACAAAGTTATATGTAAAATTAGTTTTCTTAATAAACACTGTCTCCTTACTATTATCATTGTGAGGCAGACCTACTGTCTCTTCCGCAACTTCATGGCTTCCCCACATATTCATTTATTTTTATACTTGAGCTTGAACTACCTTTATTGGTAATATGAAGGCATATAAGGAAGTATGAAAATAAGCACAATAGTGAAAAATAACCATTGTGGTACAAAGAAACAGCAATAGTTTCAAAGCAGAGGCTGAGAGTTTAATGGTATTTAAAATGTCAATGATGCGAAAATATTCCAAAACTCCTGTAGAATCCAAAAACAAAAAAGAAATTAGGGTGAAAGATGCCCTCTTAAACATTTTTTTTCTGATTCCAACCCTCCATTTATAAAATACAGCACCAATACTATGCCTAAGGGAACACAAGCTCATGTAGAAGTAGAAAAGAACATTCACAGTCACATTGCTTACAGGAAGGCAACTGTGAAAAATAGAAAATTTTCTGATAGAGAGTTCAGACTTATGGAGCATCTTTTGCAACATCATCCTTTTAGGACAAAGCATTTTGAGGAAAGCAATAAACTTGGACATTACTGCAGCCCATCATTATTCAAAATACCCACGTGTAGCTTACCATTCCCGTTACAAATAGGAAAATGGCAGTGGATGCTCCCTAACTTCGACAGATTAACTGTGCTATGGCACAGATTTCTCCAATACATGTCACAACTCTACAAAGATCAGCTTTTTCTGACAGCACTCTTGATTTAAATTGTTTGGCTTCACTGAGAGAAGTTTAAAAGACATTGGTAATCTCTACTGCTATAGAAGCCCAAGGTCTGGTAATTAAAAAAAAAAAAAATAAAGAAAATCAAAGTACTACTTTAAATTAAGAAACAGAAATGCATTGTAAAAACACTGAAATTAACACTAGCTGTCTAGGCAATGAGAAGATATGCAAACGTGGACCAAAGAACCCAAACAAACAAGCAATGACAAAAGGGCATCAAATTTTTGTTGTAATGTTAGGATCCCCAACCATTAAGGTTCACCTCACCAGGTCAAACAAAGCAGCTGAGCAACTTATTTTTTTATGCAGGCATGGAGAGGGACTGATCTGGAAACTGTGCTGCTCTCCTCTGCTTTTAGTATATGTAAGCACTGAGAGACTCATCCAAAACATGGAAACTTGCAAATATAATAGTAACTGCTGCAACTCCTAAACAAGTCTTGTTCCCTACTGAAGCGGGAGAAACTCTTTCAGCTGGATCACTGTGTAGCTCCCATTTCTGTGGTGTTAATGAAGAAAGTGAGCATTTCAAGCTGTATGCCCATAGGCTTTTAATTGTAAAGGAAAAAAAAAATTAAAATACAATAACCACCTCACTGAGAATAGAAGAGTCCTATAAAGTGGTAATAATTATAAAAACAGAAAAGCACCATTTACATATTAATGATGCTTGACCTCAGGAAAGAAAGCTGAGTTCGTATTCTGTGCATAATACAATAGAAAAGTACATAGTATTTAACTACAGCACATGTTAAAATAATGTCTATTCAGACCTAAAAAACTTTTGTAAAATGTAAACAAAAATCACAGGGAAACAAGAACCAAACAACCCCTCCCCATCACCCTCTCCAGTTTCCACTCTCCAAAAATAAGCAAAGGAAAGAAAGAAAGAAGGCATATAAAGGACACTACAATATGTTCAGAACTAATTAGCTGGACATTCTTTCCTAAATTTATTATGGATTTGAACATCTGAGACCTGTTTTCTAAGAACTCAGTTTCTGCAGTGTGGTGAGATTTTGCTAGATGTGTCTGCCAGATAATTTTTTTTTTATCCTTTTTCACTTTTTACTAATTTAAAGCATTGTAGCAGTGGAGAGCATACTGTTACAATACAACATATTAGAAATCTGAAAACTACAGTCTATAATTAAGTCTATAGATACTCACTCTTGCAAAACTTGATAAAGATCTACTCATATACAGTACAGCACTTCACATGCAATAAATTATGAGTTACAAAACTATAATATGAACTTCAAATTTTCAAATTTTGATTTTATGTTCTGATCACTGTTCTAAATCTAAGGCAAGAATAGAATGTAACAACCATGCATACTAGGAAGCTTCAAAGAAGATACATCAGAGACAGCTCTGGGTTTCTGAAACAGGTCTGTTCTTCCAAGCCAATGGAAATTAAACTGAAGAATGTACCACTAAGAATGTCACTGCACATCTCCATTCTGACACGGGAAACAACTCTGAAATAAAACTGCCTCTCTCTGTTTCAAGTTCTGATCATTAGTACTGGTAGAGCACTTTCAGCTCCTTAGCCAAGAAAATGCAGGTAATAATACTAAAATCACAGAGCCTGATAAGGTCAGAAGATGCCTATACAAAAAGTTAAAAAACCCGAAAAACAACAAACAAACCATGCTTTTCCCAATCTCAATTATTACTAGAAGTTAAAACAGCACAGCTCCCTTGCAATAATATATATATAAATAATACCTATGAAAGTATCTAAGATGGACCAAATCCAAATACTGTTTAGTTCCCTGTCATTTTACACATTTAAACTAAGTTTAAAGGGAACAGTAGAACTTTAAATAATGTCATATCACTACCATTTCTCAAATGTTATGTTGACATTGCAATTATATCCTGAAAACTGAATATAGATTTCATAGCAATTCTTTTTATTTTGCTCATAATTTTGCTATTGCAGAACATGAAGTCAGCCACAGTGACAACCTGGTATCTTAATTTTTCCACAGGCATAATCTTTAAGGCCACTGTAATTGTGCATAGGGAAGAAAGGTTATTTTATTAAACACATATACATAACATTCACATTCTGCAATCAAAAGATATTTAATATAATACTCATAGTACCCAAATGCTTTTAGTATGGTAAGAAATTAGCTTGTGACTATTATAAACAAATCCAACATAAATTATTATAATTATTCTATTAGATTTTAAACCTAGAGTGCATGGGGTTTTTTACTTAAAATTCTCCCATAAGTGAACTTTGTTCAGACTTTGATGTTTGTCACAAAGTCTTGCCAAGAATAATGCCTCATTTATCTATTTTATGATTATGTCACAAATGCTTTTAACTTTCATAACGTTACAGATAAACAACATTTACACTAAAACAGAACTAGAAGTCTCACTAACACATTTGTCTGCATACTGGACCTCCTATTTGTTTTAGTACTAATCCAATCTCTGTAAAGCCAAGAGAAGTCCCACCATTCACTTGAGTGGCATTAGATTGGTCAAATGGTCCAAGCAAGATTATTTAATATGCAGTGCCTATTTAGGATAATTTTTTCCTGCTTCACTTATTATTCACTTACTATTGTGTGAACACAAGTCCAGCCAATCAGATTAACTTTTAATATTAATAGAATAGTTACTGGGGAGTAGTTTCCAATTGTCAACAGATATATTATAGAAAGTTGGTTGCACTACCTCATTACTCTTGCTTTGTGAAAGAGCCAGGCTATCATTTGTCAATTCCTCATCATCTGCATTATTCCTGTTAAGAACTTTACTCTTCTTCTTCTTGGATCCTCCATCGCTAGCCGTGCTGCTATTATCTTCTTCATTACCTTCCTCATCATTGTCATCCTCATCACTTCCACTCCCGTCATCTTCATCATCTTCATTATCTCCATCACTCCCCTCTTTCCTCAGTGCATTCTTTCCTTTTTTTTTCCCAGCAGTAGGCCGCCAGTCATTGTCATCTTCACTGTCATAGTCATCCATATCATTTAGTTCTTCCATCGATACAAAATCCAGCAGAGGTCGGTTCCTGCGCAAGTTCCATTTTTTTGGTTCATTTGTTTGCTCATCAGCTGCAGCATCAGGTTCAGCTGCTTTCTCTTTCTTCTTTTTTGGCTTTTCTTCTTCATCTTCTTGCTCTTTCTTTTCAGTCTTAATTACCTCTTTGTCTGCTGTTGGCACTTCTTCTTCAGTGGAGGTTTTTGGCTGTTGCTCTTCTACTTTCTCTTCTGCCGGTTCCTCCTCCAAGATATTTTCTTCTGATTCAGTACAGGAACCTTCACCACTGTCCTTAGATGCATCTTCACTCCCATGACCACTTCCTTCAGAATCTGTTGAGCATATGAAAATTTAAAAAAAGTTCCGACACAAATGAACCCCCAAAAATAAAATCTCTTGAAGCAAGTTGTTAAACAAAAGAATGATGCATGTTCCTCCCTCATAAGGTATTCCACCTATTTTTCAGCTGGTGTCCAAATATTGCTATTTCGAGTGCTATGTTGAGAATCTGTTAAACATGACAGCATTCTAAGATGCCAAAAAAAAAAAAAAAAAGATGGTAGAACTTATTAAATGAGCATTATATGTTCCTTTGAACTGCAGCTCATATCAACAAAAAATAGTAGCACAGAGTAATTTCCATGTGAAGTCACACCTTAAAGAAAGAGCATTCCAGTTTTTAATTTCTGCAGGTGTTTTCTACATCTTCCAAATAAAATAACTAGCCAACAGAAGAGGTTTGTAATTACCAAATGAAGAGTTTACATAACTAGTTCTAATAATAATATGGATAATCTCACGCCTTCATTTTTAATTCATCTTTGTTTTTCTGGATTTGAGGGCTCTTTTAATTTCCAAGGTTAGTTCCTTTATTAATCCCACATAAACTATGCCTCATTCAGCATTGCAGCTGCACTACAATGCACTAACCTTACATCACTCATATGGTACTGTTCTGTGTGTACTCACTATTTCATTAATTAACACATGCCAACATGAGCAACAGGAAAGAATAAAGATTTTTATATTAAAAAAGACATTTTTGCTAAAAAGCACATGTAAAAAGTATCAATAAATGACAAGTGAACTTGTTAAACTTTATAAACAGAATCCACTTTGCTATCTCTCCTTTTATATGGACCTACTGTTTTTCATTCATAGTATTAAGGAAGGAAAATTCAGAAAATATTTTTAAAAATTTAAAAAGAAAATACAGTTTCTTGACCCAATACAGAGATCAATTAGGCAGTGGCTACAGTTTTCAGTTTGCTCAAAGTCATCAGCAAGTTCTTGATCCACTGTCATATAGACTCAAAGATGAAACATGTTGATGCTTGCAAATTTAAAAAAAAAATAAAATCTTTCTTGTTTTAGTTACAGCCCCAAAATCTCCACCACTCAGTATTACCTTACATAAGAGAACTTCTCTGCACACTCAGCTCTGTATAAATCCAAATAAACAGACACTGAGGTAAGTCTGCACAGTGTGTCATTTCATGTAGCATTTTTTTCCACCCCAAAGAACACTGGCAATGATTAGCCAGTTGTTACTTCAATATAATGTTCTTCTGCACATACCTGCATGTGGTAGAGTTCAGTGAGGAGATCATACAACTATTGAGAAAAAAGTCCGTAAGTGCTACTATTACCGATTAGGACATCAAAGCTACCCATCCCCTTACAAGCCAATAGAAACTAAAAGTCTCCAACGTATGTTCTAACATTTAGAGACCCAGTAGAAACACAGGGTTTTTTACAGTCTTTGAGAAAAATATAATTCAGCCATTTCTCCACACCTATTAGCCTTAATTGTAGTAATCAAAGTACGAGATAATTAAGTTTTGAAAGAGTAGAACATGAGTCAGGCATACAGAAGAAATAAAACCAGTATTAACTAACATGCAATCCCAAAAAAAAAGTTTTCAAGCTGCAATAATTTGTTTGGCTACAGAATCACAGGATGGGTAAGGTTGGAAGAGACCACAGTGTGTCATCCCAGAGCACAGTGCCCAGGATTGCATCCAGACAGTTCTCATATAGCTTCTGAATATCTCCAGTGAGGAAGACGCACAACATATCTAGACATTCCACCCCAATACTCAGTCACCTGCACACTAAAGAAGTTTTTCCTCAGATTCAAGTGAAACTTCCTGTGCATCAGTTTGTGCCCATTGCCTCTTGTCCTGTTGCTTGGCACTGAAAAGAGCCTAGTCCATCCTCAATACCCTCCTTTCAGACAATAATGGACATGGATGAGGTGCCCTCTCAGTCATCTCTTCTTAAAGACTAACAGGCCTAGTTCTCCCAGCCTTTCCTTATTAAGATAGAGTACCTCCACAGAAGGACCACAAAAATGGTGAGAAGGCTACAACACTCCATGAAGAAATGCTCAAAGAGCTGGGGTGCTTCAGCTTGGAGAAGAGAAGGCTTCAGGGAGAACATAGCTTATAAGAGAGATTTTTCACCAAGACCTGTGGTGACAGAAAAAGGAGAACCAGTTTTAAACTAAAAGAGGGTAGGGTTTAGACTGGACGCAAGAAACTTTTTAATGAGCACAGTGAGACACCAGAACAGGTTGTCCAGGGAACTCGTAGGTGCCTCATCACTGAAAATACTCAAGGCCGAGTGGGATGGGGCTTTAAACAATGTGGTCTAGTGAAAGAAGAAGCTTCTTACCAAGGCAGGGCATTGACTCAGATTATCTTTAAAGGTTTTTTTGATCATGGGTTAGTTTATAGGATACCAGGCCTGCTGGCAACAGACAGGGCACACCTGATACAAAGAGGGGGAAAAAAGAGTTAGCAGGGCTCTGTGAAAGACTAAACTAGATTTGAAGGGGGAAAGGAATACACCCAGGTTCCCTAGAGATATGTCTGGGGACAGCACACTGCTGTTTGGGGGCAACATGATAAGATTCTTTGGTCTGTCACCTCACTGGAGGTAGAGAATGGAGACCCCTGAAACAGTAAAGACACAAGGGCTACTATGTGCTAGTAAACATGGACGTGACTGAAAATGGTCATTGTAAGACCCATGGCTTGCTCCCCCAAAAAGTTGGTGAAATCAATAGCCCAGCTAAAGTGTCTCTACACCAATGTACATAGCACAGGCAACAAACAGGAGGAGTGGAAAGTCATTGAGCAGCAGTAAAACTATGACATATGTGCCGTCCATGTAGACCTGAGATAACGTGGACAGCCAGAGTGCTGCACTGGATGGCTATGAACCCTTCAGAAGAAACAGGCAAGGAAGGAGAGGGGGTGGGGTAGCCCCATATGTTAAGGGAGTGTTTTGACTGTCTAGAGTGTAATGCTTATTAAGGGTAAGACTCAGAGGAAAGTCCAACAAGGCAATACTGGTGGGAGTCTGTTAAAGATCACCCAACCAGGATAAAGAGGAAAGAGAAATAATTTATAAGCAGCTGGAAGAGGCCTCACAACCACTAGCCCTCATTCTCATAGTGGACTTCAATTTCCCATGTCTGCTGAAAACACAATACAGCAGAGAGGAACTAGTCCAGAATGTTCCAAGAGTCTGTGGAAGTGTGTGGATTGTCTGCCTGACACAGACAATGAGGGGAGCCTACTAGCGAAGACTCCCCACAGGAAATGTTATTTGTGATCAGAGAATGTGATGTGATGACTGGAAGTGTTTTGGGCAGAGCAAACTTGAAATCATAATTTTCAATTCTAAGAGAAGCAAGTAAAGGGGTCAAACAGAACTTCTATCCTGGACTTTCAGACAGATGACCTGTTGAGAGGCAGTCCAGGAAGGCTGGACATTTTTCAAGGCAATCTTAAAAGACAAGCCAGCAGTCAGAAAGACTGATGTGCCTGAACAGAGAGCTGAGAGCTTTGACTGGAACTCAGAAGAACAAGGAGAATTTAAGGCTTTTGGAAGAAGGGGCAGGCAACTCAAGAGGACTACAGGGATGATGTGAGGGAGAAAAACTTTTTGCAGGGAGAAAATTAGAAGGGCCAAAGACCATCTAGAACTTAATCTGACTACTATCATAAAATACAATAAATACATAATCAACAAAAGGAGGCTAAAGACAATCTCCACCCTTTACTGAATGAGGAAGGAAAGAGTGCCAAAGGATGAGGAAAAGGCAGAGGTACTTAATGCCTTCTCTGCCTCAGTCTTTAACAGCAAGATCCATCGTTCTCTGGGTATCCATCCCCCTAAACTAGAAGACAGACATGGGGAACACAATGAAGCATCCATAATCCAAGGGGAAATGGTCAGTGATCTGCTATGTATCTCAGATATGCACAGGTCTGTGGGCCCAAATGAGCCACATCCAATCATTTACCAGCAATCCTGGCTAACCAGGGAGGTCCCAAATGATTAGAAATTAAAAAAAATGTGATACCATCTGCAAGAAGGGTCAGAAGGAGTATTCAAGGAACTCCTGTCAGTCATGCCAGCCTGACCCTGGAAGGTCATGGAGCACATCATCTTGCATGCCATCAAGATGATGAAGCACTGCAGACAGGAGGCAGAGGGCTGGAAAGCTGCCCAGTGGAAAAGGGTGGGGGGTGCTGGTTGACATTTGGGTGAACAAGACCCAGCAGGTGCTCAAGTGGCCAGGAAGGCCAGTAGAATGATAGCCTGTACCAGCAATAGTGTGTGGCCAGCAGGACCATAGCAGTGACTGTCCTCCTATAACCACACTGGTGAGGCCACACCTAAAATCCTGTGTCGAGTTCTGAGCTCCTCACTTCAAGAAAGACATTGAGGGGTTTGAGTGTGTCCAGAGAAGGATGACAGAGCTGGTGAAAGGTCTGGAGTAGAAGTCTAGAGAAAAGGAGGCTCAGGAAAGATCTTATCACTCTCTACAGCTGCATGGAAGGATGCTGTAGCAAGGGGTGGGTCAATCTCTCCTTCCATGTAACAAGGGACTGGACAAGAGGAAACAGCTTCAAGTTCAACAGGTGTGGGTATCAGGAAAAACTTCACAGGAAAGGCAGCTCCTCAGGGAAGTAGTTGAGTCACCACCCCTAGAGATATTTAAAAGACATGTATATATGGCACTTAGGGACACGATTTAGTGGTGGGCTTGGCAGTGCTAGGATAACAGTTGGACTCTATCTTGAAAGGTCTTTTCCAGACTAAACAATTCTAAAATTCTACGATACTTGCCAGTTCTCATAAACATTTTAAAAGTAACTCCCCAAGCTATACTCTCATACTAGATATATCACAGATTAAATGCCATATGTATGCTCAAAGCAAAATGTATTTTGTATCTCATTTCACAGGTGACAAGTGCCTATGTGCACTATTTGTCTTACTGTAAATAAGGTAATACAAGATTTTGCCACGTTAAAATTAACTGAAATTTATAACTTGGCTTTCATTATTTCCCCACCATAAGTCTATGACAGAAAAAGCATTTGTTCTGATGCTTTAACTGTGCTGATGCATTTCTAAATAATCTTAAGACTTCTTGCAATTTAAGCTTTCATTTTGTTTTGGAGGGAATCTTAGCCTTGGTATAGTTTGATCTCTAACAGCACTCTAATTTACTAACACTGATTCTTGTACATCAATACTACACAATGCAATAATTTAAAGCAGAGAGCAAATAAACACTATTTTCACTCACTTCTCTCTTTTAATTTCTCTTTTCCTTCTGCCTGCACATTTTGCCTTCTACTCTCCTTTATATGTTCATATACACACCAGAGATATCTACAGTATGAGATATCTCTCCTTGATCTGAATGCATCCACTGTGATAGGTGCTTTTCTAGAAAGAGCTATTCTGTGATAACAGCAATTTTTGCAGGTCTTCTTCTGTCAGCTGCACTTTTACCGAGGAAGAGGCTGCAGTATACAATTTTCTCCTTGAAAGAAATACTTAAAGAATGGCTCTTTCAAATTGGCAACCATATCATGTCATTCCCTATAGGAGAGAAGTAAAGCTACTCGAAGTGAAAGATGGGGCCAGATACACCATCAAATAGTAAAGAATACAGAGTTCCATTGAGGACAAATACGAGAGATAACAGTTGGGAGAAAGACATCATTTATTTCTCTACACCTTGTATCTTTAGCTCTATGAAGCACAACAGCAGGTGGCAGTCAAATCTAAAGAGGATAATTCTGAAAAGAACAGAACATTATGCTACAGAATTAACACATTAAAAAAAAGTGTAATAAAGAAACACTCCACTCAGCTGTGGAGTCTTGTGTAGTATGTATGATGCATAAGACTTCAGTGTAAACCTACTGAAATCATTACATCAGTCAACAAAAAAAAAAATTCTCCCAGGGTTTTTTGCAGGACCATTTAACAAACAATTTTAAATATGACACCTCACAGGTTTTTTTTTCAACATTCTAAGAAAATTCAGACAGTATACAGACAGCAAGTGCTGCACTATAAAAGTACCTGGCCAACCACTCACAGGAGACAGTCTAGTTCTTCAATGCAGTATTAAGCAGCTCTTTAAAAAACAGCTTTATTGATTGTTTTAAGTGAACTCTAAAGGATATGCTGGTTAAAGGCAATCATGGCCTCAATTTTGGACTTGCCTCTTCCACTAACAAAGCTTAGCAAATTCCAAATAGTATACAAGAAGCATTTGGAATCACTTTAGAAAATTCTTCTATTCACATCAAATCCTATCTGGTTGAGTCTTTCTGAAGTGCTCAAAGCTACCTACAACGAATACAATGAAGGATCCAGGAATATTGAAAAGCTGAGCATGCAACACAGAAAGCAACTACCAAGTTATCACTACTAAATAGTATTATTCAATAATGATCTAGCCATTATGTGACAAAGAGCCTACAGTGGCCTTTACAATACCCTCTTTTTGAGAGCAGTAGCGAAAACCAGGATGCAGGTGAGGTTGATGTCACTCCACCACCACCACCATCTTATTTATTGGTCCTTTACCCTCTTTTTCTCCCCACAACAAGGCAAACAACTAGCCTTTGACATGATTATGTGAAATTACTAGTGATCTCTGCTAAAACACCATGTTTAAGCACCATGTACAATCCCTCATCCAGGATGCCTGCATCCTGATGGATGGGAAATGTGAAAAGCACTACTCAAAGTGTTTGTTAACAGCTTCTGGCCATAAATTTCCTTACAGAAGAACAGCTCCAGTACCACAAAAAATCCTTGGTACATGTGCTACAGCAAACATGCAAAAAGCAGCTGTACTTCCTACACATCTGATCTAGATATCACAAATAAAGACTCCATAATACCCTAAGGAAATGCTTAAACTAACTAGAAAGCTACAATATTAACAACAGGATGTAAAAAAAGAGGCAGGAAAACCTAGATCATGTATGGAAAATAAGAATTTTTAAATTACCAAAGGCAGAGTTGTATGACTGGTAAAACTGTGATCGCATCTGCCTATTAGACACAGGTCCACTACACTATGATCAATATAACTGTAAGCAAGAACTAAAGGCTTAATACCTTCCTTGCAACATAATTCCAAGAAAGAGAATCTAACACCAGTTAGATATATATATATCTGGCTTTCTATGCTATTTTGCTGCATATGATGATTAAACACTGGTAGACTACCAGTAATTCAACATTGGTGGTGCTGGCAGTTAAAACAATTGAACTATCCAAAATAACACAATTAAGAACACACAAAACCAAACCAATATAGATGAAGATACTACAACTCTAAGGAGGGAAACTGTCCTCTCAAATGATGTTTTGAAAAGTAGTATCAATATGTATTAACTGCAGATGAAGACTGGGCAGAGCAGGAGATGAAACTGACCACTGATCCACAATTACACATTTCAGAAAACAAGTATTTAGTTTCACAAAAAAAAAGATGGAAAGGGAACAAAGGAAAGTCATCTAGTAAGCAGCTTCCTCACTTTTACACTAGTGTAATTATGTCATATGACATTTCAGTAGGTGTCTGTCACTGTTGCTGAAATATGTTAGGCCTGACAAAAACAATCTCCAGCAGAGAGCAAAGTCCTACCTGTTGGCCAAGACCTAGCTGAACAGAACCCAAGAGGTCCCTTAATGTGGGGATCCCTGTTCAGGTGCCACTTAGCACAGTCAGCATCGGGTCCGGTTCAGCCAGGCAAAGAGCAGTGAAAACAGAGGAGTGGGAACGATGGACAGCCCGAAAACAGAACTTTAATGGTAGCAAAATAACACACAGAGACCGCATGGTCTGAAGGGCAACATCCAGAAACCCAGGGGCATGGCTAACCTAACAATATCTAAGACTACCTGAGGGCAAAGGTCCAATCTTGAATGAGGGACAGGGACATGACTTTACACATTAGAGGTCCTGAACCAAAGGAGAACCAGAACCAGAGACACGACCTATTTTGGAATGATGCCATTGGCATCCTAATTTCCATATCCCACCTCCCATAGTCTGAGGTCTATGGTTTCTGCATAAGCTACCTGAGCTAAGGTATTATCCATCTCAGCTAACTCAGTTCCCACAGGTGTCTATTCAAGTTGCAAAACCACTCAAAACTAAAACCTGCCAATTTTGAATCAAGTTATTAGGAAGTGCCTCATTTACAATGTTAGAACAGTGATGAAATTGGATACCCTACCAATTGCTTGTCAGCAAGCACCTGGAATACAAGAAATACCAGCACTTCCAAAGAAAACGAAAGTTGAAAATCTTGTTAGCGACTCCTAAGTTTTACTTAGGGTGACAGACATCTGTATGAACAAAAGTTTTACCTGGGATGGAGATACTCCAAAAGAACATACTGTTGATATTTATTTTCTCAATTAGAAAAAGCCCTTGTGAATTCCACTCTCAGAAACTACACATTAATATGGAAATACATGATAATTTACTAATGATTAACTAGTCAATATTTTCTTTTACCTTCACTGTCTACTGAAATACCTTACAACTTTACTCTTGCCTATCATTTAGGTTTAGTCTAAAAAACTGAACCTATTTGTTTCTTCATCAATATTTCAGTCCTTTTAAACACTACAGTATTTTGATCATTCACAAACATTTCTTTATATTATAATATTTTGTATAGGAAAGCAAAAGAGTAATCTCCACTGTGCTAAGGGGAAACAAGTTACACAAAGATAATGTGTAACTCGTTTTTGCAAAATTTACAACTTTATATTTCTAGATTAAGACAAAGGTTTTTAAGAATAGATAATATATGCATTTATGTAGATCATACTTGTTTTAAACAGATCTTCTATTCAAGTCAGGCTTCACACTCAACACACACACACAAAAAATAAAGTATGTAAAAATTTGAGTCAAACAAGATTAGTAGCAGAAGTAGTGACAGGGTTGAGCTCTTCAAAGGTAGCATTCAGTTATTTTCTTCTTAGCTACACTGCGATAGGAACCAGTCCTTAAGTTCACACATGATTCTTGTTCAGGGACCACTACCTTCCTCAGTATAATTTCAATTTCAGTACATGCGCTGACAAAACCGACTGAGTTCATTGATGAGAGAGTAGAAAAGTGGTAAATTCTTGCTTTGGAGTCCTGCTGGGAATTACTCTACACCTGTACTCTGATTTCTGACATCGGCATATTGCCAGCTGCTCCCATTGCAGAAAAAAAAATAATAAAAGGGCTCCCCAAAGCATGCTTTACTTAGCTTAAAAGCAAAACTTCAAATAACTGATGTATATTGTGAAAGACAGTATTAAAAGCCTTACATTGAGCATATTACAGCAACATCATTGCAAGACATGTTTGCACACTCTGACTCCAAAGGGACAATTTTTTTGATTGATCCCACAGTAAGGTTACATATGACAGTCTTTCTCATAAAAATTTTTTTCAAGATGTTTACAAAAACCAGAAGAATGCAGTACTATAGAATATGGCATTACTAATAGAAACAGAGAAGCCATTGAAAATTACTTTGTTCGGTGTAAATATAATGAAAATCCCAGAGGCCTGAAAACTATTTACATTAAGTAAATTTACAAGAATGTAACAATTCTAAAATCAGTTTCTCTAAAGAGATGTCAGAATGTTGAAATCTTTGAAGTGGAAAAGGCCAACTGACTGCTGGTATGACCTAAATCCAAAAGAAAAGAAATTAACTACACTGTAAGTAGAAGTCCACATTGTCTGTTATTTTTTGGTGGAAATACAGGTTAAGTGATTTGAAATATTTTTTATAATGAAAAAATCTACCAAGGTGCCAGGACTCTGAAAACAAAAATTCAGTAATGCCAGATACTTCCCAAAAGCACTTAATAACAACTTCTCAAATCCTTACTGCATTGTATATTGCCAGAAATCTGGCAGAACAATAAAGGTGTGTAAAAGTTTACGTGTTCTGGGTTCAGTCCCCATATATTTGCACAGTATCACCTTCCAGTACATATCACTGGATATCCTACAGCTCACACATATGGACACAACACAGACATTAGGGAGAAAACAATTGCAGAATTTTTTTAACTCCATATTTAAATAATCCTTTAACTTACTTTTCAAATTAGTTTTGTTATTTTAAACATCATTATGTGCATTTGTCAATGAAATAAACATAAACATATGTCATGGAGCTGTGTAATTACCATACTAGAATTTATGCTCATATTCAATGCAGACTGGTTCTCACTTCTGATACACTTATTTCCTTTTGTAAGCAAACTATACAATGTCATTTTGGATTCAAGCAAATACTAAATACTGATTTGCAACAGGCTGCTCATAGAGAGTCCCATATATGTGTGTGTGTAAGAAAGTCCCTTTATTTAATCACTTCTTCCAGCCAAATCAAAATAGACTAAGTACAAACAAATTTAACAGTATGTTATACCAGCCTAATTTTAAAACAGTACAGATTTTCTGTAACTATTCATTCTGCCTCAGATTTTCTGCAACTATTCATTTAAACTTGTATTACACATAAGAAACTCTTATTTGTAGGAACTTTCTATTCCCCAACTTCTCCAAACCCTCATAAATTTCTTTCTCCACACTGAAAATATTCAAATAAAGTATAAGATGTCAAATTCTCTTGCTGTTTCAAAGTGCTTTGACAATATTTCAAGTTCTTTAAACAGAACATTAATTTCTCCTACAAATGATAGATATAGGTTCAGAAATGCTAAAACAACACTTCATGAGATACAGGAACACAAACCAGCAAGTTCTTCCTCATATGCTTGTTTCAATTCAGTGTTGCATATTTAAAAGAAAATCCATTCAACTTTCTCAAAGTGAAATTGATTTTGAAATACACTCAAGGCTAGACACTGACCAGCCCCCTCTAGTATATACAATGTCCTAAAAGTCGAAAAGGATAGCAATTACAAATTAATCTTCTGCACTCACACACTGTTGAGTCAGGAAGTGGCACTCATTATTTTTAATTAATGACTGTCTTTTGACCAACTAAAATACTGCTCTGAATTATATGTTCATCATCCATACTCCCTCTCCAATCCTAATTTTCCCTTAAATCCTGCTTACGTTACTGTTCCAAAACAGGGAGATTTTCTTTTGTAATTAAAAATAATTTCCTTTTATGGCAAATTATATTCTTATTCAAAAGAAAGGAACAAAAACCTCAGAACACAATTAAAAGAGTAGATGAAACAAGCCCCCAAAAATCTTAAAATGAAATTGGTAAGATGACATCAGTTTTACTTTCTTAAGCCACTGCAGCCTGCTCTACCAGAACAATCAAGGGAAATACATCTAAGTCTAGGGGAAGAGGTGGTGAGAAGAACAAAACCAATCAAGCAAACCAAAACAAACCACAAACAAGGAGCATTAGGGCATATCTTAAACCTGACACTGCGTGAATAATTATTAAGCACTTTTAAGCTCATCAATTGAGAGGAACTTGCCAGATGCTAAAGAATAAGCCTTTAAATGGGAACATTTTTGCACTATACATTCACACAAAACATACACCAGCAGCCCCAGTGCAGAAATAACAAAGTCAAGTTATCTGATAAGCTGCCATAATGCTTCCCTCACACCTTATGCATCCTGCATCTTTTTGTTTATTTCCCTCAGCATATGTCACAGAACATCTAACATGCAGTTTATTGATCAACATGGTCCTATCCCTTCTTTCCCTTTCCTTCAATATACCTTAATTTACTAATTTTATTTTGGCTATCTTGTCTATTTTCAGTTTCTGTGTATGTTCACTGCAGAAAGAAGAATCTGCACATATAGAAAAGACTACAAAGCAGCAACACTCTGTGGCAAGGACTTCTTTCTATGAAACATGGGACACTTTTCTGCATATTTCTATCTGAATGGACACCTTAAGTTTGTCTATTGTAAAAAACATAAAAATCAGAACACATTATCTTTTTGCTTTAGGTTCTTACTCACCAAGCAGAATTAACCTTGAGAAAAAGTCAAGTTCGTAAATCCAAAACAAACTATCATTCACACTTGTTCAAAACAAAATGGCTTTAGTCTTCTTATTTCTATACTAAATACAGTGAATATTCCAAAAATTACCCCTACACTGTAAAACTCAAAAGCAGTAAATACAGTTAATGCAGTCTGCACAGAAGCTACTCAAATGTTTCTATTAAAACTTGTTTCACAGTCATGAGACTACTGTTATTAAAAACAGTCACAACTGAAGTATTGATTCCCAGTTATCCAATCAAGTCACTCCCTTCAAGGGGCTCCAAGTCCCAGCAGACTCACTACAAGCATTCTGCCTCCTATATGATATTAAATGAGCAACCATAAACCAAAAATGAGAGAATTCTGAACCGAGGAGATGAGAAAGCATATTTACCTGAAGCATCTCCAACTTTAAAATCACTGTCATCAGAGCTATCATAATCTAAAGCTTCCAGCAGCGAAGCTGCCAAAGGCTTCACCTGTCTCCTCTTCGAACTGCGGTCCACTGCAGGGAAAAAAACAGTGTTGTTACCTGGTGGCATGAAGAGAATTCAGCATCGCTAAGGGCATTTAAACTACAAGGTAGCACGGGTGTGACAGGCAGGGGCAGTCCCGAGAGCAGCTGACAGATGCAGCTGCACGGGGGTCCCGGGGACACCCTCTCCCACAGGTGAGGCAGGGCAGGGTCCGCCCTCCCGGCGGAGCGCTGGTGCTCCCTGCAGGCGCCGGGAACCGCACGGCACGGCGCGCCGCGGGCTGCCCGC
>VWYP01000041.1:72088-85745 GCA_013400435.1 Pycnonotus jocosus
CGCCCGGGCGCGTGCGCACGGCGAGGGGAAGCCGGGGAGCGGCGCTGCCCGCGGCCCTGCGCGGCCTGGCGGAGACCATCCCGCGGGGCTCCGGGACCGGCGCGGATCGCAAACTCTCAGCGCACAGCCGCTCGTTCTCAGGGTACTGCCTGTAAAAAACAGATCTAAAAAACACTCCAGCAGTTTTCCATTCCCCCGCGTGGAAACGAGAAAGCGTTACAAAGCTGTTCTCATGTAACCCCTGCTCGTGTTTCTCGTGGACTCTCTTTTATTGTCGAGCTCATTCCTGCACTTTTGAAGAACAGCAATTCATTGCATTGGGAAGAAAAAAAAAAATGGGAAGAGATGTCAAGGCCATGTTGGATGGGGCATAGAGCAGCCTGGACTAATTGAAGGTGTCCTAGCCCACGGTTGGAACTAGGTGACCTTCAATGTGCCCTTAAACCCCAAACCATTCTGTGATTCCATGACAGTACAAGTCCCAGGGATTAATCGCTGTTTGGCCACATCACACGAGTCCGGGAGCTCAAAAGCGCAAAACCTAATGGTGAGAGATGGAGAGCAAAGGGAGCAATGCCTGGCCATTGCCTTTGCAAGAGTCCCAGCTTTGCCTCGGTTGCAAGGGCTGTCCCTGGCCCCCGCGTGCACACGATTTTTCCAGAGTTCCCTTTGCCTCTCCCCCCAGCACCACCAAAACAAGCCACCTCCACACAAGTTTTAAAAGAACTGATGCTCTGGCACACAGGTATGACTTGAAGAGCTTGAGGATCAAGAATAGTGCTAAACAGGATTATAAGGGCTTTAAAATTGGAAAATGTGTGTTTAATGATGGATAAATGTAGGGCCAAACTCGCTCTATGGTTGCAAGGAAAATCACTCTATAAAAAGCCAGTGTCCATAAAGGAGACAGATGAGTCCTGCAACTTTATTTGAGTAAAGGGAGAGAGTCCACTTGGGCACATAGCCTCCTTTTTACCCTGAACTCCAGCCCTCTTCGTGTTTCCCCACTGGCTGAGGTACTGGGAAGGTGTAGCCTTCCCAAACCGCCTACCACATATTCCTTCCTTGAACTTGTTTTTTACTCCAAAGCTGAGAAGTTCAGGCTTGTGCAGACCCACTTGTCTGTTTCAGGAGTCAAACCGGGCTTTGTAACAAACCTACTGCCCAAAGTTCAGAAACTCCCACTTGTCCATTTCAGAAGCCCAGCTGTACAGGCTCTCTAACAAACCTGCTGCTTGAAGTTAGTGGAGACACTAGGACCCATTTCAAATACATTGACACCCATACCCTCACCCATAGAATTGTTTGTAAAGACATTAGCACACATCTTCACTATTGTGGTGAAGAATGGAGAGGACATAAAGTTTGGCAAGTATACGCTCTGTGGCCAGAGCCTGTGCTACATTTAGCACAGTGCTGCATGTACCAGAGCCAAAACTCCTCCTAGCATTGCAAAGATGGGTAGCTTGGTGGTGGCGTGTAAGTTTTTAAATAGAGTTGGCTGGTTGGTATATGATATAATTATGCAGCTGAAATACTTTCAACAATAATTTTCTGTGTTTCTGATTTTGAGTATTTTGGAAGGACAGAAAATTCAAAAGGTACATGTGAATTCTGTTTTAATTCTGTGCTTGAATTTCTTGGGGTTTTTGTAGCATCGTATCACATCCATAGCTGGTGTGTTCACTCTGACTGCTCCTGTTTCCTCCATCAATTCTTTGGCTACATAGGAGGTATGATTGCAAAGCGAATTCTTTTCCTGAATCTGGTTTTGCCAGCCCTACCCAAATATGCTACTGGCCCATGAACTCTAGTATTTTCTTTCAAACTGATCAGCTTCCCTGTTCAATGAGGTATTGCATATATCAGCTTTTCACTCTCTGGGTGTTATTTTTTTCCT
Organism: Pycnonotus jocosus; assembly: GCA_013400435.1. NCBI lineage: Eukaryota > Metazoa > Chordata > Aves > Passeriformes > Pycnonotidae > Pycnonotus > Pycnonotus jocosus. The sequence continues at coordinate 73,989 of VWYP01000041.1, forward strand.
TTTGACTGGCAACCCCTATCCTACTGTTTCCCTTCATGCACTATTTCAGTCTTTTTTGACAAGTAGCAGGGCTCAGATCCCTTTATTGAGACTCTGCAGATCACAATAACGTGTGCAGCAGCAGGTTCTGCTGAACCTCCTCCCTGCCAATGGACAAGCCCCCGCTCTTGTCCCAGACACAGTGATTGCCAAGACAGTCCAAATCGCATATAACAGCAAGGAACTGTAAAAAGAACTGCCCCCAAATTTGGCCAAATAGGAGGTCAGCCTGAGCAGTACAGACAGCTTCAAAGAATGAGGGCTTTTAGCACAGACAATGGGAGAGGAGCACCCTGTAGAACAGTGGAGGAATTTTATGAATCCTTTAAGTAAAATTGTCAAAGCAGATGCATGAACTGTCTGACTTTCAGTTCAGCCCTCTGGGACAGGCTGCAATGCTAGGATTATTCCAACTTCTACATACATAGTCCTGGCAGGAATAGGTGATCAAACAGAAGTCAATTAATGGCTGCCTGCCCCTGCTCCTCAGTAGCATCACACATTCCTCAACTGCCCATTCCTCCTTTTCTCTTTTGTACTCTGTCCCATGACTCAAGCCCTCTCAGCCCTTCTGTCTTACTTTTTTTCCTCTCCAAAGGAATATTCACACTTTCATTTCTGAAAATAACATGCATGCACTCTTTGTTATCTTCTGTAGTCATCTTTGCCCTCATTTCTCAGCAGGAAAAACCCCACATCAATAAAATGAAAAGAACTGTGAAGTGCCTAAAATTTATTCACTTTTTCTTTAACCTTCTGGGCACTGCAAAGATAGGGCTTACCAATAAATCCTCCAAATGTAGTAATTAGAAGTAAATAAAAAATACAGCAGAGAAATTAAGTAGAGCTACCAGTTTAGTTTTTTCATCAGTCTTTGGAAGTTTCTGGCTATTAAAACACCTATTAAAAGGTAATTCTCCCTTTGTAGATGCTAGTAGAGTCAGATTTTTTCAAGGAAAGGAAAAAGAAGGGAGAATTCATGCTCTAAATGAAAGAAACCTTCAGAATGTCTGATCTCCTTATTTCTGCAAGGCCTTTGCCACTCTCAGCAGAAAACCAAGGATGTTGGAATGTTCAGTTGCCTTTTTTGGTAGAAGAAATGTGGTATTACTGGCACACTACTGGGAGTTGGGCACTGCACTGACATTGCTATATCCATTAAATAGATTTTAAGTGTTGTCAGTTTAGCACCTTGAAGTACTACCCTCATGCACATACAAAAAATCATCTTAAAAGGTCATTTTTAGTGGAAAAATATGAAGAGCTTAAATAGTATATCTAGTATGAAAATGTCATGGCAGCTCCATCACTAACATAATACCTAAAAAACATGCCTAGAAATATTTCAGTATTTCAGGTCATGTCAAACACATCAGGTCTTTGAATTATCTCAGCATTCCAGTGATTCTCTTCAGGCTGAGTCTTCAGTGTGCAGCCTGTTGCAAGACTAGGTGTCTGAATCTCCATTTCAGTGCTGCTGTTCAGCTGCTGAAGAAGGAGAGAAAACAATATCTTATGTCTGTACTTTTGCCTTAAGAAAAAAAGGAATCTTTGTTGTGGCTCAATAAAGACCATTTTAGAAAGATTTACACAATAGCAAGTCAGCAGAGAATACAGTCACACTCAAATAAATTATTCTTATTTAATGAAATGGATGAGTTTTCAAAGGAAAATGTACAATATTTCCTCAAGTAGGGAACAAACTCAAGAGTAAGTCTGTTTTTAACTTATCCACTAACTGTAAATGGAGAAAAATAGTATGAAATCTTGTATCTGGTTTTTTGTTTTGGTTTGGTTTTTTGGTTTTTTTTTTTGTTTGTTTGTTTGTTTTTGGGGTTTTTTTTTTTTTCCTGTCAGGGAGCAGTTAAAGCCATGACCTACCTGTCTGAATCCAAATGGCAGACTTTTGTCCATCCAAACATCACCATCCTTAGTATGGAGGCCGACCTCTTCAAACATGTTTCCAAAGAGAAATCTTCCCGCTTTTACACTTCAACTATGCCATTACAGCAAACTCTTTGTGATCTCTTTTGTCTAGTATTATATGGTAAAATATAAAGAGAAAAAGACTGAATCAGATGTTCTAGCTTCTTTAAATTACAAAGGGGAGAAAATTCGGTATGAACAGTCTATGAACAATAAGACTTTGAAATAAAGTGCAGACTGCTACAAGGTCTACTGCAGTCAATTGCTGCCAGGGAAAGTTCCCATCAGACATTGAGAGATTTCTTGCATTCCTAGGGTCCTCAGCCTCAGTCAATTAATTAAGGGGGGCTTTGATTACATGGTACACCTGTTGTAAAAGAGTCCAGGAAAAGTGAAAAACAACAGTATATATCTTCAGTAGAAAAACTTTCTGAACTATATAGATATATTTGTGTACGAATTCCTACCATTACCATGGCTGTAAATGCCTACCTACTGGGGCACTATGACACCACCCCCTGTCACTCATACCTGTACAGAGGACATCATCCTCAACTCAAACCTCACTGCAGATACTGCCACTGAAGTCATGTCCAAAACATTCAATGTAAAACATAACCTCACACACAGCTTTCCTATCCGCCCATTCAGCTAAAATTCTTGTCTAGGCTCACCTTCCTTCTCATTTCTGTCAAATTTCTCTTTCTCTGGTGTTCAAAAATGCAGTTCTGATGTTGCCATATCTATTGTAATGATTCTCCTCAGCTTCTGCCATGTTCCTTTTACATTTTTATCTTTCTGGTAAATTTGCCTCTGATACATCAGTCATAAACTTCTTTTGATTTCAGTACATTTCACAGATTACTTTTTCTATCATCTGCCATTTCTTTACAGCAGAAGAAATTTGCCATACAAATTTGTTTAACAGAATATATTGGCCTCTTGTTTCCTGTTGAATTTTCAGACAAATTTGTGAGCTTTTTTCTAGTCATTCTTCATATTTAAAATGCATTCCATGTAAATACCTGCAAACTGACTTCATTTTTCCTCGCAAATACCCTTCTACCACCATGCTCCCTAAGTTTTTTTACAACCAAATGAATGTTGTGTCTTGTGTTGTCTCATAGTTTATTTGTACAGCTGTTATACAAGTGTAGCAGTACAGCAAGTATATGCTGCTATAGCTATCTCTGCTCCTGGTTCTTGTTCTATGTGTGTATTACCAAGCCACTTGGGCAGACTTAGTATTTCTATTATTGTATTGTTTTTCTGTCTATGATTTATATCAGAGGTGGCAGAATTTTGAGTCATGATTGAAGCTCCCAGACATAAAAGCTACAAGAGGAATATTAATAATTTTGTCATGTGGCTTTCAGACAATGAGCTCATCCAGTAAGCCATGTTCTTTTTATTTTAAAAATACAGATAATTTGGGACAGTGTATAAAGAAATTAGAATACTAAATAACAACAACGACATATGAAAATTTTAGATTATACAGGTGGTGTTCAGATTAAGGTATATCTAGCCTAAGTGGACAGCCAGAGAAAAGTACAGTCATTTCTCAACTTCCTGTAATTTTCAATGTTGTGAGTTTCTTGATCCTTTTGTGGTTTGTCCATTTAGTGGCCTGTAATGGGTCTTTCTTCTAAGAACTTGTTCATTCTCCCTTGTAACCCATGTAGAGTTCTTTAATACCTCAATATTATTGCACAGAATTCCACAGATCTACTACGTTCTGTATGAAAACATTGTTTTGTTTGCTTTGAGCCAGGCTCATGTTCTACTATACCTCCCAAGTAATCTCTTTCCCAAGCTAAAGAATCCCAGCTGACACAGTTAATTCTGATAGTGTGTATGAGTTAGACTTCAATTCCTCCAATGCCTCTTGTTTTTCTTTAATGAACTTTTCCCATCTATGTAGATAGCATTTTTGTAGTGAGCTGACAGCACTGAAATGCAGGCAAATTGTGCATTTATTCGGTTTAATAATAATGTTTTCTCTTTTCTTCTCTAGTTTTTTGCGCTCTATTTCTTTCATATGACTTTTAAGATTCTTTTTTTCTTGGGGCATGAAGTGAACATGGACTGCACGGAAACGACACTTCCATAAAACCATCATGATCCCAAGGTCTTGTTCCTAAGTCAAAGCAGAGTTCATCGTTTTATGTGCAAAGCTAGGACTTCTTGTCTTCAGAAGCACAGATTTCTTTACATTATCTATACTGCATTTCCTTTGCCTTTCTCTCTATTGCATTTCATCTGCTATTTTATTTACTGTCCAGTCAAGTAAGAATTTACACCATTAGTAGTTGAACCATTTTTACACATGAACTCTTTTAGAATTTTTGTGATAGTGCTGGTTTCTATGTATTTTATCAGACCATTTTATCTTTTTTAAAAAAGAAAAAATTATCTGTAGCTGCTTCCACAATAACTTCAAATTCAGACAGATTTTCCACTGAGCCCTCTCCCCCCAGAGGACTGCACTTTAGCATCTTCATTTCTTTTTCATAGAAACTGCTGATGGAGAAAATTCGTATCTCTGAGTATGTTTCATACAAACTATCTGTTGGGCCAATGAATGCTGGTTTTTTCTTCTGCTTCAAATATATCTTATTACTAATTTTGATGCTTTTATCTTGTTGATTCTCAAATTCTTTTTCCGTTCTGCCAAATTGCTCATATTTTAACATTTAATAAATTAAAGCTTATGATACTTTCTATTTTCTTGTTTTAAATACAATTTGAAGGATTCCTTCCTGTTCATAGTAGTTTCCCTAACTTTGCTGAAAAGTGATTTCAGCTTCCAGTTCCTTTTCCTCTTCCATTTGCATTAGTGATAAACACTAATGCTGCAATTCTAGTATAGTGTTATCCAGTAGCTTACATGCCCATCAGAATTTAATTCCTTGGACTCTCCTTGGAGAGGGGATGCACAAGAAGTTAAGATCATGGGTTGAGATAAGAACAATTTACTGGAAACAACAATGAAACAAGAAAATTAATAGTAAGAGCAACAATATTAGTAAAAAGGTTTATGAGAGAGGTGAGTGGTTCACATGTAAAACATTCACCACAGAGCCCAAGCCGACCACACCATACTCCTGCAACCTGGAAGTGAGACACTTCCCCAGTCTCTGGAAAATGATGTGAGGTGCTATAGAATAACCCTCAGGTCCTAGCCATACCTTCTCCTGGCTACTGCAAAAACCAACCCTGACCTGGCCAAAATGCTGTCATAGAAACCTGAGTCTTTAACTTCCTTATTTGCTTAAATGTTCCTCCCTTTTGTCAGTAGTACTGGTACACCACAGCCAGTTATACCTTCCCAGCAGGTCTTAGGAGTCTTTGCAGACTCCCCAGGGGTGTTTGCCTGCTGGTAGTCACTGTGTAAACCTGGAAGTCTCATGGGGTCCCAAACCTAGCTATCTATAAATGCCATGACAGATCCTTCTACCAAAACAACCTTTCTCTTCCTCACTGCTGGGGAAAGAAATTACGTGCAACACAAGTAAAGAATGTAATTCCATTCTTTTTTAATAATCAAGACTTACTCCCTCTTAACAAGATATGAAAAATGTGAACATAAGCCAGCGATTCCCACTGATTTCAGTGGGCTCTGGCTCAGGCTTTTAATGACGCTGACTGATACACTTTTTCCAGATGTAGTCTTTCATCCATCAAACCATTCTGTTGTTCTGAGGAAATCTGGGATGTAAAGAACATCTGCCACAATGAACATAAAAAGCACAGACCTGCTGTTACTAATGGGAAGTATTCTAAGGGCTTGGATTTAAAAAAAAAGTTAATTAATTTTACAAGAATAATTACTTTGAATGTGAGTGCCAATGGCCCTTCTCACATAAAGCTTTTCCAATACAATCTTATTTTGGTCTTCCTGAGGACAAAAAAATGCTTCAGTTGTTCTGACAAAAATCTTTGTGAATTGCTATAAAATAAATTCTACTGAAGGAGTTTCTATAGCTCCCTTTAAATTCTATTTATTCATTATCTGTAAACAAAGAAGCTGATTGGTTTGGATTTGTATGATAAATTATAATGGAATAATAAAACCTCTAAGCAATCAAGAAAGGATAACTGCTTTTAATGTCCTCTGTTAAAATGTAATTGTGACATTTAGGAATCAATTTGCTGCTTTTTCTAATATTCATTATATCACTCATTAGCACAATGCTTAGCAAACACAGAAGATGTCTTTTACTATAACATTTTATAGCATCTAATCTGTTTTTAATCTGGTTTTGCCAAATTAGGTAGGTTTTTTCCTTGAAAATTTGTATTTTAAGATTTTGAGCTGATTTAAGATCCAATTTATTGCAAAAGAAAAGACATTCAGTTATGCTAGAGCTCCCCTTCATCTAGACATATGTACAGTTTCCTTTGTCTTTTAAAAAGGAAAAGCAATTGCTTTTTTTAACATGTCTTTGTTAAGGTTCCCTGCTGGCGGCATATGGCAAAGTTACTGGCACCTTGCCTGGAAAACGCAGCAAGAACTGATAGATCTGATGTCATTCTGTGGCTGGGGAGAAAACAGATTACAGTGAAGGCCACTCTTACTGCCTGTGACCATCAGTTGCTTGGCAAGAAGCACCAGTTCCTGAAAACAGATCTAGGAAGGTGAAAGAGAAAGAGATTTTACCCTCTGAAGTGATGGCAGAGCCCCCAGAACAGCCCATGCTAGAGCAGGACCTTCAGAAGTCTCTATGTAATTCTGTTTTATGTGCTACTGTGAAATAAAACTCTCAAGGTGTAAATGTTTAAGAAATAATAGCATATAAATGCATACAAATGTTTTGGAAATAATGCTCTAATAGTAATAGTGACAATGGTATTATAAATAATATTATAATAATATTTTTACTGGTTAGTCTCAAGTTTTTCTTGAGAACTGTGACAAAATCCTGCAGCTGCAGAACTTCTGAAAAAAACCCCAGATTTCCTTCCATACTGTCATACTGCTTGAACCAAACATTAAGAGCAATGACCCATTTGATGTAAAAAAAATACTTAATTTTTCTTATTTGAAATTAGCTTGGCAGTACACAGTTTTGAAGGATTTTGAAGGTTTAGTGGTATTGAAGGGTTTAGTGGTATTGAATGGAGGGAGAATATACTGTAATTGTGATGATTTATTAGGCAGAAATCCTGAAAAGACATGAACATCTCTGGTCCCAAACTTGGACAAGACTAGCAATAAGATTCTACTCCATTCTTCCATGAAGATATTTGTGTGCTAAATATCATCCTATAGCAAAGACATTTTTTATTCTTATACAGATTTAGTAACTGTGATAATTATAGGGAATGGAATTGATTTCCAGATTGCTTTAATTATTTCTCAGACTTGAGAAATGCTGTAAAAATTAAAATAGAAAGATTCTTTTCAATTACACTAGCATGATTAATACCTTTTTTTTTTTTTTTTTTTTTTTAGATTTAGATTTTTTGTTTAATGAGAATGTCCAGGCACAAAGATGTCTTTTTAGTCCCAGTGATGGCAGGGTGCAGTTTCATATGAAGTCTGTCTCACAACATGACCCAATTGCCCCTCTCATTCACTTATACCAAATCTTGCAATTATCAAACCATATACTGAGCCAGTGTCTGATCTGACAGAAAACTACCTTACCAAGAAGCTCTGTGGTTCTCAGACCAAGTGATCCAGTGCAAGCCAGTGACAGGGACACAAGGTCAGGAACATGAGGGAGAGAGGCAAACAGCCATGAGTGCCCAGCTTGAGAGCAGCCCATGTCAGGTCAGGTGTGACACAGCTGCTGGCAGCTCCATGGGCAGACCACTGGGGCCTGGAGTGAAACAACCCCATCCCCCCTCCCATTCACTTCTCCTGCATGTTTTCTGCAATTACATCCTTTACACTTGCAATTCACACTGACGTGGAACTGGTCCAGATAAACCCTTTTTGTTCATCTCTTTTGCACAGCCTTATGTGAACTGGTGCTGAAACATGAGTACACAAGGTCAAAGGATGGATAAAACTATCTTCAAGTAGCACTTTCAGCTTCCTGTGAATTAAAACAACTGTGTTACTTTGCCCTAAGCGATTCATTACGTCCTTTACTGTTCTGTGTAATAAAAGCATACCTGTCTGTGTTCTCAGTATTATTTATTTGTATTCTATGGCTCAAGGTGGCTCTGAAGAAAAATGATTTGTGGAATCCACAGTGCAGAGTCTTTTCTGTTGCTCCTCAAATGACTCTTCTTTCTCTTCCAGATTTTGCAGTCATGAAACTGTATACCAGCAAATAAATCTTTAAAAAATAGAACCTTGAAAATCATTCTACCTCCCTGTCCAAATCAAATAGGAGAGCAGAGAGACAGGGAGCAAAAATCCCTACCGTACTGATTTGTTTCTTTAAAAATGCAATGTGGATTACATCTTTTAAGACTCATTGCACTGGAATGTTCTGATTTTAAAATCACAAGTTACTTAATTTTGGCCAACTTTTTAATGAAAGCTTGTTTTGCACAACAAACAAATGTACTGAATTCAAGTTTGATTAGACAGATTGTTCTTATAAGGACTTACTTATTTTAGTTTTACAAAAAATAGTTTATCTTCAGACTGGCCTCTTGGAGGATTTTTTCTTTTAAGACTAGTAATGATTCTGCTGTGAAGGGGTTGTGTAAATATATCCCTATATTTTTGACAAGGTTATTACTTTTCAAAGCTCCAGCATTTTAAATTATGCTTGCAGAAGATACAAGTTTTAAAATTTATTCATTTCATCTGCATATGTTCTGTATTCCACAGAGAAAAGACAAGAGTATTGGGTGCTTGAATACTTTAGGAGTACTACATGTGTTTGTTAAGACAGCTCTTTCACATAAGTGCTGCTGTTCTGCTTATGTCTCTGTAAATAGGATGGCAGCCTGCAAGAGGTGTTTCTTTAGGGCAAGTCCCAGAGTGGAAAAACAGATGGGCAAAGACAGAATCAGTGGAGTAACATCTCAAAGTATACAAGCTTGTAAGTTTGTCAGACAAACAGGTTAGTGAAAGACACGAGTGAGCTATTTTGGACCATGTATATTCTGAAACCAGCAAGTAAACAAACAAAACATTCTGTTGTCTTTAATCTGATTTTTTGTGTAATGTAAGGAGAAAAGAGCCTTTCACAGAAAAAAAAGAAAGTATGCTGTGAAACTCCTTTTTAATTAAATATCCTAACTCTTATGTTCTGCCAGTTCTCAAAGAAAAATTTTGATGTCTTAGTATATATAAGAAGAAATATCAAGACATGCTGTAGTTTTCCCCTTCACATAATTTTCATTTCAGTAAGGGGTCTGCTGTTCAAATGAAATAAATTCCTGCTCAGAAGTCTGATTATAGTTATATATTTCATGCAATCACACAATGTGAATCTTACAGATATGCTGTATACATTATTCAAAGGAGAAGGATGAGCTCAGTCCCACATCAAAGCACCTTATTATCCTTTTCCCATAAACATAATAATACAATTCCCTACATTGAAATGAAGCTGTATTTAAAGAAAGGATAGCATGGGAATACTACTTCTTGATAAGTGGTACATCACACAATTTTTAACCAAGTAGAAGTTTCAAAAAAGAGTAAGTAAAACTCAAGAATAACCAGAACAATTACGTTCATGCGTTTTTTGATAAAGCTTCTGTGATTTATTAAGGAGAGATATTGGAGTACTGTGTATTATTAAGATCAGAACATTGAGTTTTGTACTAAGCTAGACAAAAAATGTCATTCTTCAAAATGTGTGGATAACACACTTCAATCTGCATCCAGGCTGAAACATGGTCTATCTCCCTTCTCCCAAACAGAGAGAGTACAGCATATTTATTTGTTATTTCCTCAGAAAGGAGACAAGCTGGATTTCGTGTTCCACTATGCTAGAAATTATCTGCATAAAGTACTAATGGTTCAAACAAATGTGATCATTTGAGATATTGAAAAACAAAAATGGCTTAGCATTTCTTTACAAAAACCTGTCACCACCCTCCCATGCTAATTTTATATATGTCCAAATTATACTTCATCTGGCAAAGCCACAAAAAGGTTTAAATCACTGCTAACATACCAATTGCTTATCACCAGTTATATGTCACTGTCTGTAAAATCAGGCCACTTAAAAAACTCACCAGCCCTTGCAGTGTCTGATGTCATAGTCCTCATAGGAGGAACGCAAAACCTAATGTTTTTGCATACCGTGACCTACATGAAAATAGCAAGAAACAGATAAAATTAGATGTTCTGCACAAGCCCTCCAAGAGTCCCCAGGTTCATATCAGGATACTGCAGATATCTTGGTTTTGCTCTGAAGGGTAATGTAAGATTGAGATTTACCCAGAAACACCTTCTCAAATGCAACTGAAGTCTATCCCTGTGCATCAGCTCTTATCTCCAGTGATTTTGGCAAAGGCCAAATATGACATCCTTAAAGAGTGATTTATTCTAGCTCTAGCTTAGATTGCCTCTGGGAACCACCCGTATCTTTCTACTGATTTCAGAAGCAATACTTGCTTAAAGTAAACTCCTAACTTTTGCATTTCTAAACCTCTGTGGAATGTATTACTCCCAGTGCATTGTCAGTCACTGAAACACATGCTAAACACACTCCACGCCCATCCTTTTCAGATGGCTCTGTGTTACCCAACAGTGCCAGGATCTGCAACATGATCCAAAAACTCCTATAGTTATCAATAATAATTCTGTCATCTGGCATTAGCAGCGGGAATGATGTATCTTTTCTTTCTGCCATGCCTAAAACATACTGGATTTCTCAACTACCTCTCAAAAACATGCTTTTGCAATTTATGTTCAGTAATCTTTTCTACTTCATAAATACTAACCTTCTTCTAAACACTACAGCAGAAAAGAGAGGCAAATAATGCACATGAATAACATCCTTACTTCCAAAATAGCAGTATCTGTCCTCTTCATAAATCGCAAGAATCCCTTGTTACCCTTTCCATAAAGAAAACAAAAGCATACAGCTCTTGTTAGTGGAAGACAGATGAGGTTTTTCTCCAGCCGAGGTTTGTGGAAAATAGCTTGATCAGAATTATGTCTCATCCTGTCCTCTAAAGGCTCTATCACTGTCGTAAATGAGAACAAGTTTTGGCTTATTGAAACTGTTAGGTTTGGAAGCCTTATTGTTTCTACAAATTGTGGTTCCATTAAAATACTGGCTCTCTCCATGGCATTAAAAAATACAGAAAAATAAATTAGGATAAAAAAATCTATTTAGACTTATTCTAACTGCATAATCCTTTGTTGGCACAGCTTTTGCAGATAGTGCCTCAGCAATAAGACTATACTTTATAAACGTGCACAGTTTTTTTGTTTCTTTGTTATTACTATATAGTTCACTTTAATATTTGGAATGTACAGTGAACATGAGATTTCATGCATCATTGCTGTCGCACAGTATTTTTTTTTTCTGTGTGTGTGTGTGTATTTCTACATTTCAGAAGCTGCCTGTAAACAGTTTGCTCTATTCCCAGATTGTCTGCTTGAGTCACCCCTGTGGCAGCTGCAGCAGTTTCTCCTAAGCAGCAATATGTCCTGGAAACGGCTGTCAAGACCAAACTATTACTTTCTGGCAAAGGAGAACAGCTGTAAGCAAAGAGCAAACCCTGATCAAATTTTTATAAATTATTAGCCAATAGCTGATGAAATGTGTTTTTATTAGTGTGACTCTACATGTCAGGCCAGACCTGGAAATCCATGACTTGTCTCAGTTGGAATAGATTCCCAGCATAAAAAAAAAAAAA
>VWYP01000041.1:92236-150166 GCA_013400435.1 Pycnonotus jocosus
GCCGGCACCTGCCGCGGCGGGGGCCTCGGTGACATTGGGGCTCGGTGGGTGAAGGAGGAGGCAGCGCAAAGGAGCCCGCAGAGAGGGAGATCTTCGCCCGCACCCGGCGCCACCAAACTCCACTACCCCGCACCACCCCGCCACCACCGCCATGGTGCTAGGCATTATCTTCACCCACGCCAAGAAGCATCCGGCCGTGAGTACCTGAGCCCGAGTACCCGGGCCCGGCCCTGCTCCCGCCCTTCTCTGCCGCCGCTCGGTGCCCCCGGCCGCACCTTCTCCTCCCCCATCCATCTCTTGGCATTCCTGTGCATGCCGGGCCCCTGGACTGCCCGGAGCTGGTCGAGCAGACACGGACGCGTCCCGTTTTTCCTCCAGTGCCTGCGGCCTTGTGTTGCAAAGGCTCGAGGTGGCCATTTCGTTCTCCTTGCCTCTCACTCTCATGTTTTTGTTTTGTTACCCGAGTACAGACGGTAGTGAATGTTTTGGCAGTGAAGGAATGGTCGTCTGACTCAGAAACTCGACGTAACGGAATTTTTGGTTTGGTCTTAGTTTCTCTGGATGTAGGACTATTTTGTTCATACCTGCCTCTTTTTAGCTGCTGGTTTCTCAATGACACCAGGGATGTCCCTCAATGCCAGGGGTTTAGAGGGGCATGCATTTGTCACTCAAAGTCTGTAAATTGTTCTTTGGTTTGCCATTGCGGCAGTCAGAAGTGCTATGTATCAATACTATTCTGCTATATTGTAGGATGATATTTAGTTTTTTTGTGTTCCAGTTGGTCCCTCTGTTTGTGATCATTGGAGCAGGAGGTGTTGGTGCAGGCCTGTATCTCACGCGTTTGGCGATGTTCAACCCTGATGTCAGGTAAGTGTCCAGTAATCCCCAGTGCCAGCCCTCTTGCTGCATATGTTACATTCCACTGCTTCGGGTTTGTATTTCTGGAGGCCTGAGTGTCTTGATCCAGTATCACCTGATGTTAGCATGTGGAGCTTTCCTTAATTTGGAGATCTCTTTGTTTACCATGATATTTAGAGACTGCTGGCAAAGAATGGAGCCTTTTTCAGTGGAAACTTGTGGGGATGGATGACTCTATGATCTAATAACCACAGTACATATGTGATTTTTTAAAAAAAATTTTGAAGATAGTGTTAATGTTCTCTTACATTTTGCATTTCTCTCAATAGCTGGGACAAGAAAAATAATCCAGAACCGTGGAACAAAATGTCTCCCAATGACCAGTACAAGGTAAAATGAGAAATACGGATTTTAAAGAAGCATCATATTAGAGGTGCAGCCTCCTGTTTTAGAATGTTTGATTATATGAAAAAAGTAGTTGGATGAATGATGTATTCCTTTTGTGCAGCATTTGTTTGTCTCTAGAACTCTGAGCACAGATGGCTGAGTTTGAGGTTTAAAACTCTCCTAATGACAGTTTTTAATGGGATGAAAAGGAAATATGAAAGCAGTCCTATTTATTGCACTGTAAGGAAAAGAGAAATTGTAAGTGAGAGGAAGAATTTACTGGCTCATAATGCTCAGAAAAAAAACTACAGGGAGAAGGACAAAACCCCAGAAGTGCTGAACTACAGTTTTTTGTGTTATAAGCTGTTGGCCTTTACTCATGAGAAGCACTGCAGGAAACTGTCAGTGTTTAACGTAACCATGAGTTCAGGTCTGCAGTTGATTTTTTGAAATCAAAACAATATTGTAAGTAACTAAATGTAGTAGAAATGTTCTTTACTTGATATTCAACTAATTCCATTGAACTAATGAGAACGCATGCAAAGATGTCTAAAATTTATGGAAATCATAGAATCATTTATGTTGGAAAAGATCTCCAAGATTATTGAGTTCAACCTGACTGAGCACCATGTTGTCAACTAGACCACAGCACTAAGTGTCATGTCCAGTCATTTCTTCTACACTTCCAGAGATGGTGGCTTCACCCCACCCAGGGCAATCTGTTTCAATGTGTGACAGTCCTTCCAGTGAAGAAATTCTTCCTGATGTCCAACCTGAACCTCCTCAATGCAGCTTGAGTTTGTGTCATCTTGTGCTGTTGCTGGTTGCCTGGGAGAAGAGGGCAACCCCTTCTTGGCTATACCTTCTTTTCAGGGAGTTGTAGAGAGTGACAGCCTCCCCTGTGCTTCCTGTTCTCGAGGCTGAACAGCAACAGCTCTCTCAGACATTATTCGTATGGCTTACCCTTTATACCCTTCACCAGCTTCAGTGCCCTTCTCTGGACATGGATTGTGTTTTAATCACGCTTTACAGAACTGCTGTATTAGTAGATGGCTGTTAAGAATATTTTAAGATTATTCTCCAGCTACAAAGAAGCAGACCTACTGTTTTCAAAGCTAGTGTCTTGTTTGGCACCATATGCTACTATTCCAGTCATTGAAGTAAGTAGAAAAACACCACACATCCAAAATAAAACAGGTTGCAGTTCTCTTAAAAGTCCAAGAACATTTAATTCTTAAGTTTTCATTGCCAGTTCTGGAATGTTGCTGGTTTGTAAATATCTAAACTTGGCAAATCCTGCATAGTGCACAGCACAAATTCTTTTAAAGAGTGCATGACTTTTGTAGCATTCCCCTTCTGCCTTAACATGAAAAACAGCCTCAGGGTTTGCCATATTTGGGTATGAGTAGCATTGGGGACATTTTTTTCCAAATCTGCCCTGGAAATGAAAAGGACATGTACTCTAATTTGAGGATGACTCTTTCGTAAAAAGTTCTTGTTATACAAGTCTTAGCTTTTGATCGGATTTTTTTCAATTGTAAAGTTTCCTGTGTCATATTAATTTCCTCACTCTTCTTCCAAAGAAAAGAGTTGATGACCTGAGCATTATTGTAAGAGTTGCACAGAAAGCTGTAATTTGGATGTGCTGTAGGCTGTTGTGTTTTCGTTAAGAAAGTTAAAAAGAATTAAAAATTGGGTGTAACTAAAAATAATCAAACTAATAGTTACATGATTTTCATACTTATGTTTTTTTAAGAAAACTCTACTATCACATGCTTGATATCAAGTCAGGCTGGGATGCCAAAATATACAGCTAGTCTGTAAAGTCATTGTCCTCAGTCACTTTTTGGGTTGCTCTGGATTGCTTGTAACAGGATCCAGTTGTAATAGGATAAACTGAGCATGTGAAAGGATCTGTTCTGACTTTAATTCCGCCTTGTCATCCTTTGCAGTTCTAGATGCAGCTACTGAAGCGAAAGTTGGCTTTTGTAGCACTGCTCTAAATGTTCCTTTGTGCCACTGTCTGTTTACAGACACAGTGCACAGTGCATTGTGCCACTTGGCAAGCTGGCTTTTGCCTTCAGTATACAGGAGCCATAGACTTTGAACAAATGAGTGAACTCAGCAGTACTGTAAAAATGGACTTCTGAATGGACTTCCAGTTTGGGGGGTTAAGAAGAGACACTGTGGGTTTTCTCTAGTGGGAGACATGACCACTGCCTCTTAAATCCAGAGCTTCTAACACTGGGTGTAGAATTAATATTAAAAAGTTACTGCTTATCAAAATTTTTATTTATTTATTAGTGCCCAATTCACAGACTCAAGATAGTATTTCAGTTTCCTGAAAGATAGTATTTCAGTTTCCTGTGAGTTATATGATGCATCTTTTTAGTTAATACCAGGGAAAATGTGTAGTCAAGCTTCTCAATTAATATTTTTTCCCTTCTCTTTCCTAGTTGTACTCAGTTAATATGGACTACAGTAGACTCAAGAAGGACCGTCCTGACTTCTAAAAACGCACTCATGTACATAAGTTGCACAGAAATGTCTTCCGGAAGCCATCTGCACAAGTATCATGCTTAATCATCCAGGAAATAATCAAATTTGCCTCACACAGCACTAGGTCATGTGTTTGAAACTGTTTTGATGAGGCTTAATAAAGGTTTAAAACTTGAAGTGTCTGCTCTTTCATTTTGCAAAATGACAATATCCTCTTATTAACCATTTCTGCTGTATGGTTTGTCAATAGGAAAAAGCTAATTCATGTTTCCTTGACAAGAAAGCGAAGTTGTTGTGACGAGCTTTATGCTCAGTATGTTGATCTCAGAAAAATAACTTCATGCTCATGCAGTTATACCAGACTTCAAGAACTTGAAAGCATGTACTTATATGTGTGCATATATATTTTTTTAATTGCATCTGAATTTATCTACTTGCCACTTTAAGAAGTTTTGGTTGCAGAAAAGTCAATGCCAACAAGTCATTATTCATCAGGGAGGGAGCAGATGTTGCCATATGTTGCTAGAGGGAAAAACCAGACTGAGCTCTCCAAAAGGTTTTGTTTCTTTTCTTTCTTTTTTCTCTTCAAGTTAAGCAGATTTTTTTAATAAGCAGAAAGACAACTTTCAATATTTAAGAATAAAATTCTACAAACATTCTCAAGATTTCCTGTAGATCACAGTTTTAAGGAAGGGAAGCATATAACAGAAGAGGGTCCAGGTTTTGGGAAATAATAGCTATTCATGTAACAACAAAAATACTTTTTAGGGCAAAATCTTACACTTCAGTACTTGGCTGAGTCTTGCTATGGGAAGACTAAAAGAAAATATCTTTGCAAGTCTGTAACTTATGGTAGGTTCTTTGTGCTTTACTGTGAACATCTGGCACTGCCTTGGATAAGGGACATTAATTCTGGAGTATCTGACAGAGTACAGCTGTTCTTGATACTCTCTGCTTAAAGTTGACTCCAAGAATATAGATAACTATAGCAACTATTACAAGTAATCAAGTCAAGCAGCAAGAACTTGAAAGACTATTCTGTGGTAGTTGCAAAATAATGGATATTTATAAAGACTTCATATTTATATGGAAAAACCTTGTAGGTAAAATGATGTAGTTTATTTGGTAGCAGTTCAGATTATCCTTTTAGTATGTACTGAGCCAGTGGATTCACTCACAGTTTTCTTTGAAAGGCTCTCATGAAGTCTGAATAAGAAAAGGTGTGAGAGACGTGATTGCAGTGGTGGGCAAAGCCTATAGGTGTCCTTGGGGAATGATTCCTCTGGATCCAAATAGAACGTTCTGTTGCAGTACTTTTGTTCAGTTTTAAAAGTATGTTGTGTGAAAATGGGAAGTGTGTTTTATAACTTGGTAGCTGGCAGTTCATTTGGATTTTATCTCTGCAAATACAGATTCTCTGGACATTAAATCCAATATCCAGGAAGTAAACCCAATTCTTAGGTGAGACAAGGTTATTCCTTTTATGCACAGCTGAGGAAAGGATAGGCTCATGTCTTTCTTAATAAAGGCAATTCAATGCATATTTCAAATATATTTAGCAAGTGCTTAAGCTATTTAAGTCTTTAAATACAGATAGACTAGAAAACAAAAGGCAATTCAATGTTATTGTCTTTGCCCATTACAGCATATTGCTCCTAAAAATATGCAAAACTTAAAATTCTTCCAAGTTTAATTATTCATTGTCAGTCATTATCCTTGGGCGACACTTCCTCTATTTTTTTTAGAGATATACTTATGTTGTATGTTAATTGTAGTGGACAATAGTTGCCATTATTTGACAAACTTTAAAAGTAATAAATCTCATAAGAATCTTTTCTTTCTTTCTTTCTTTCTTTCTCTCTCTCTCTCTCTCTCTCTGTATATTTCTTTGCATTTTTGTAGTGTTGAAAGAGAGCCAGCTTTGCAGTTTGACAATATTTTATCAATATTAAAATATTCAAGGATCCTTAGAGCTACTTCTTTAAAACCATCACCTACCTCTTTCTTTGTGAAGCTGAAGATGGTATTCCCTGAAGACAGCATGAAGAAGTGACTGCAGTTTGGATTCCTAGGATTCCATCTTATATTTACCTTCATCTATTAACTTTTATGTAGCAATGAAAACCCATCATTAGTAGAAAAAGTGCAATCCTTCATTAATGCCATGAGTTATCATTTTGTTTGAGCAGGTGTGTTAAAGTGGCTGATATTCTGCTGTCTTAGGTTTCAACTGAGATGGATACAGCCACTCAATTTCTGTTTGTGGCACATTTGTTTGGAATGGTCAGTGTGGACCTGGTCTTCATGTCCTTTTTATGAGCCACATACAGAAGATTAATTTCTTATTTTTGCATTAAAGCATTGTGCATACTACAGCGTTGTGCATGCATCAGATTTCTGTTAACAGAGTTACTTTGTGCCTCCTTATCAGTGGTCCTGACTATGCAGCAGGGTGATTAAATCTGGAATTAATTCTGCCTATCTAAGATAGGAAGATTTACGGGTTTTTGTAGTTCTGGCACATGAGCACATACTCCATACAGCATGTTGAAAAATTTTATATTTGCCTACAGCAAGGAAAGCTCATTGTGGGTATAAAATACCTAGCTGCCTATAAGAAACTAGAAGGGTGTGCCTGATATTAATTATTTTTTTTTGTGGGATCTATAGGCAAATGGCATCTGAGGTATATGTGTCAGATCTGTTTTCAACTTCTGCTTTACCTTTAAAGTTAGTTTGGTGCGTGACTATTGAATGACCTTTAAAATAAAGAAGTGCATATTTAATGCTGATTCGCTTGTAATATTTGTCAGAAAGAAAGATTGAGAAGTTATTACAGTAGTTTTAGAAGTGTATTTTGAATGAGCTAATTGAAAAAAATTAGAGATGTGCAAATGCAGACAAACTTACTGTTTCTACTGACTGGCCAGCCTTACTGTGGATGTAAACTGGGTGAGCTGCAGAACCATTTCTTCAGGACAAAGTGAAGCACAACAGGTCTATAACAACTACAGAAAACAGGTGCTCACTAGCATCATTGCCACAGTAGGGTTTTTTAATATTACTTAATAGAAAACTTACTCTTCAGTCCTCTGTTTGGAAACCCAGAAGTTGGTTGACTTCATGCTATTGTGATCCATTTACTTTTCCTTAGAAGTGGTCTTGGCATCAGTATTTAGTCATGAAAAGTTGCTGTGAAGCTCAAATCATTTCATATCCTGCTCTGATCTTTAAGCTTCTTAAGACTGTCTTTGGACACTGCTATGATGGCATATTTCCCAAATGTGTGCTAATTCTGGTGGTATGTGGTTTGGAAGAAATGTGGTTGGTGGGTTTTGGTTGTTTGTTTGTTTTTTTAAATTGATTTGTTTTGTTTTGTTTTGTGTTGTTGCTTGTTTGTTTGTTTTTTGCAATAATTTCAAAGAGCTACTATCCGTGGTTGGTAAGGCATAACACTTTCTTAGTAAGGATGACACAAAGCCAGTACAGTACAAGAAGATACACATATCTTCCATTCTTGAGAAACAAATCCATTTTTAGCATCCAGAGTAATGTTTAGCTGAACCAGAAAAATTGATTTTTTTTGTTTTTCTCCTTTTTGAAAGTTTCATTTAAATGAAAAAATGAAGTAATTTTTAGACTTTCTAAGCTAAAGTAATTCTCACAGTTACAAGGTGAAGAACCTTGGAGATCACCACACTTCAATTTTTTTTAATTTTATTTTCAGTCAGAATCAGGGATGCTTTAGGTAATGTGAAATGTGAATATAAGTATGCAAGTAAAGGCAAGAAAAAATTATTCAAACTTTTTGATGGTTTGCTATCAGCATTTACCTGACATTCATTTGCTACTAGAATTGACACAAGACTGGCAAGTGGAACTCCTGCAAAAGACAGCAAGTTCTGAAGATGATCAGAGAATAGTTTATTAACACATGGCAATGCATGCATTACAAAGAAGAAAAGAAATTCTGCTGGTAATATTCATGGGTATTGCCAATGCTTTATAACAGTCACCTAAAATAATATTTCTAGGATCATTAATTTGAATTACTTTGGACAAAATAATGCACTACACCATTTACAGTTCATCACTATAATGTAAAGACAACTTTACAAGAGAACTGCACAAGCCATAATCCAATAGACAAATTTATAGACTTGTTTTTTCACACTGGAAGCAAACTAACTATGAACATGAAATGTTTTCTAATTTTAGTTTCTCTACTGCAGGCAAATGAAACAAACTGCTGAGAAGGTAATGAAAACAGATTACTTAATGGTGAAAAATCTGAGTGTCATTCTTTTTCTACCAGTGGTGCCACTGCTGGAATTTAATGGAGTGGCACCAGTGTGTCTGAATGAAGATTTTGATCCCAGCTGTTTAAAAATAGGATTGAATCTAATAAGATTTCCTCAGTACTGATAGATTTTTTCCTTCCCCTACACTGAGAGCAGGAAGATAGCAGAACTCATTATTAACATGAAGAAAGTGGAATTTCATCCCAGTTTCAAACTTCCTGCTCTAGTTCCACTTACACTTCATGATAGTCTCCAGGATTTTGTTACAGTGTTAAGGGGATATTTTGCTTCAGATGTTTGTGTCTTCATGTTGTGTCAAACAAATTTAACTTTGTAGCTATTTTGGAAGCTTAGGGGAAGAAATTTCAGCGCAGCAATAAAGATAATGTGCTTAAAATGACCAGGTATCATTGAAGCTTCTTGGTTTTTTTTTTTTTCTTNAATGTGAAAGTCATCTCTCTCCTACTCCTTTATAAAAGCCCAGGTAAGTTCAGAAAGTATTCCAGGAGGCAAAAAAAGAGCAACAGACATTTGATGGAATAGACAGATGGAGCTGCATCAGGTTTTACGTCAATTACAGTAAGGTCTTGGATTTAGTGCAGGAGCTTTCTTAGTTATGTCCTTCAATTTTCTGCATATATTTGGCAATGCAGAAGTTGTTTATTACACCTGCCATGACTGCTTGGCCTATTAGGATGCAGTGAGAATTAGGCGGAGAGTAAAGACAAAAGCATGATATTCCAGTCAGTTTAAATTACTGCACAAAATGAAAAAGCAGTAGCAGAATAACTGCAAAAGAAGGTCTGGTGCACTGTCTTCTGAATTTAGATTACTAATGACAAGTTTGTATTAGTGCCGTAGTGTGAAATAAAAATAAAAACAATTTTATGGGTAATTTTGAAAATAGCATTCTTTCATTCTGCATTGCCTCATAGAGACACAGTTTGTAAAACATTCCAACAATGTAAAATAAACATGTGAACTGTGTCTGAACTGTATGTATTTTAATTTATACTTTCTCTTTATGACTTAATTCTCAGTAACCATTTATATTGGTTTAAGCTCGTAGTATTTTATGTCTCACTCTATGTTATTCTTTCTGAACAAAACTTGTCTTACACTTTCAAATGGAAAAAGGTTTCAGAAGATTTTTCATCTTAAATCTAATTTTATTTTTATGTATGAAAATTAAAACCTGTATCACCAGAAAGAGTTTTTCAGCAGATTGTTACTAAAAGCACTGGAGCAGGCACCCTGTCAATTTTTCTGTAATGAAGTGTAGCAAACTAGGTAGTTGGGTATGACTCTCCCCAAAATAAGGAGAGAGAAAATTTCCAGGAGCTGTTTTATGCTGGTGGTGCAACCTAAATATTAAAGTACTCTTTTCCACGGATGGGTGGATGGATTGTGAAGAACGACTCTCTGACCTGCTTTTTATCCAGGTCCCTGGCAATTGTTTGCTTTTGTCAATCCCTGGCAGAGGGGAATAAGGTCAGGAGTTGACTAATGGCCCAGACTACAACAGCTGAGTACTTAAAAGTGATCTAGACTGCCAAGCAGTGTTTATAGAGTGAGGATAAAAAAGGTGACTCAAACCTTTCCTGTTTCCCATATCAAAGCAAGTCTCTCACAGCTAGCCTGGTAGCTGGAGCAAAGATTTGTTGAGTTTTTACAAATGCTACAATTTATTAACCTGTGCTTGGGCTGATAATGCATAGAGAACCATGGGCAAAGTTAAAATGAGATCCTCAAATTTAGAGCATTTTGGCAAATAACTATTTCCACCACAGAGCACAGTACACAGTGGTCAGGCAGTAGACATGATTTATATTGTACATAGCAGTAGACCTCCTAATCCTGAAGTATAGCTGCTTGCCCCAGAAGTCAAATGAGTCATGTAGCTGCATTCACTGGCTCATGGAGCTTAAACAGTCAGCTTCAGGAACAGTGGAGCTCTTCTGAATTAAGCTTAATATTCCATTATCTACCTGTGTGCACATCAAATGCAAAATAAACAGTCCAGTAGTGTATCTGAAATTCTATTTGGATGTGTTTTACTGTTTCTCAGTCATTACAGAGAGCTTTTATGTGAAAGAAGAATGAGCTTTTGGAGACCCCAGAAAGAGAGATTTGTTACATCTAAAGCAAGGAGAATGGAGAGACAGAAACAAGCAGCCTACTCACTCAGGCATAGGAAAGCAGAGGATGTAAAATGTGCAGTGGAAGTGTAATGAATTTCTCCATTACAAATTACTGTCACAGGGAAATGTTTTTGTACATGAATTCTGACATAGAAAATTGGATGGATTTTTTTGTTTGTATGTTGCATTTATTGAAAATGAGAAAAGCTCAGTGACAGCAGTATATAAATGTGTATAGGTATGTTGCTTAAGGTCTCCATTTTTCTTGTCTTCTGTCTTTATTCTCTCATCCTCTCCTCAGCTAGATATCCAGGATTTCTGCTTACTAGCCTGAGAAATCCGCTTCTCTCATATATCTTCTTCTTGTCAGGAACTTTCCTTCTGTGAGGCTGTGCTATTTCCTGACATGCTGGAATCACTGGCTATTTTGTGTAGCACTTTTCCCCATCAACATCCCATTACAGCTGTGTCACCGATTTCCGAGTAAGCAGAAAAGTTAAGTGATCCAAGTAAAACTTTTTAGAATTTGCAACGGAAACCTCACTTGACACCAAAATATTTACCAACAAATGGATGATCTGATGGAAGCCTGGTCTCTCTGAAAAGGAAGAGATCTCATATCCCAGGCAGAACAGTATAACTGTACATTAAATAGGTAAAATATTGTTGCCACTTTCAAGATTGTATGAGTATGTTATTTGGTAGCACAAAATCAAATTAATTTTGTGCCAGATACTAAAAGAATATAGTAAATATTCAACCTAAAAATGCAACTGTAAAGAACGCAAAAGTATTTGTATTCTGTATTGTTTTGTTTTATACTGAAAGACTATTAATAGCAAGTAGAGATCTTTGTACATCCAGAAGGGACATATATGGTGTTACTTGCCTCAAACCAGATTTTGTATTATTATACAAGGTACCTGTTGAAATTAAAAGAGAGTTCTCCATCAGTTACAGCAAGCTTTGTATTAAGAGCCTGTTGGCTATTTTAGGTTCTGTGAGGAAGGAAGGAATGTCCATGATGATATTTTCATGTCACTGTAGTCAAATGAAATTTTTTGATTGCTTACAATGAGATCAGCATTTCCCTTTAGGACTGGATTTTCAGTATGGTTTGGTTCAGTCAATTTTCTTCATAGCAGGTTGTATGAAGCTGTTGGATCTGTGCTGGAAACAATGTTGATAAAAGGGATGTTTTAGCTGTGGCTGAGCAGGGCTTGTTCAGTCAAGGCCTTTCCTGCTCATCCCACCAGCGAGCTGGGGGTGCACAAGGAGTTGTGAGGGAACAGAGCAGGGACAGCTGATCTGAGCTGACCAAAGGGGTATTCAGCACCATACTGTGTCATACCCAGCATGTAAAGCTTGGGAAGAAGCAGAAAGAGTGGGATGTTTGGAGTGATAGTGTTTATCTTCCTGAGTAATGGTTAGGAGTGATGGAGCCCTGCTCTAGCGGCATGGTTGAATACCTACCTGCCCAAGGAAGCATTGAATGAATTAATTCTTTGTGACTTCTGTTCTACCTATTGAGTTGTCTGTATCTCAACTCATGAGTTTGTTGGTTTTTTTTACTCTTCTGAGTCTCTCCCCCACTCCACTGAGGGAAAATGAAAGAGATGTGTGGGACTTGTTTGTCTGCTGGGGTAAAACCATGATAGGTAGAGGTTGTTAATAAAAGCTGCTGTTTACAAATCCAAGGTGTCAGAGAGCTACTTCATATATTTACTATTTTGTACATGCACACAAATACATTTAACATTAGCAAGTTCAGTTGTCACACAATTTTTTGACTCAGTGACTTTAATTCTGTAAAATGCATACTATTTTGCATTTTATCTCTGTTTCCTAAGCCAAATATAGCAATCTTGACTATATTAATTTTCTTAGGACTAATTAATGCATGCAACTTCCAACAGAGAAGAAAAATTAACTTCTGATTTCTAGTGAGAGGTGTACTTGGATGTTCTGGCTAATGCTGTCAGTTAAAGGACCACACAGCTTGCTTTCAAGTACACTCTAAGCCTTAAGGAAACTTGTTCAGCAAAGTTCTGTGCCCCACAGCAGTGTGGCTTTGGGCAAACAAGCCTGGTTTTTCACACTAGTAGCAGTCTAGCCACGACCATAGCACATGGCATCTGTTCAAGCTAGCAGAGGTACCTCACACTGCTGTAGGGCCACGGCTGCTGGTGTCCAGGATTTCTGAGAGCCATCTCAATTACTGCAATGCAGCACTGCCCTCTGCCTTGTGAATATATGTGGTCTGGAACATACTTTATGATTTAAAAGGGCAAGACTGAGGAATTTAGACCATTTCATGAAAAAAGAACCATGGAGATTCTGTGGTTTTGTGCTTGCAAACTACAAAATGCAAACAGGACAAAGAACATTCATTACAAATAAGTGATTTTTTTTTTAACAACTGTGAGTATAAAATACTTTCTACCAAAGTGTGCACATATATGCACACAGAGCACTTCTTATATATAGATATAGTACACACGCATGAAATATCTTTTAATATTTGCCCTTCAGGTGATATATTCCATATTAATATGGTGACATTCACGCAGCCACTACAGAGCTTACATATCCTGTGGTAGATAAATGGCGTATGGTCTTCCCTATTTCCTGAACATGGTGTGTCCTTTTGCAGCTGAATCTCTACAGGGTCATGGGTTCTTAGAGGAGAGTCCCTGATGTGGGGCAGCAGAAGGCAGGATTTCTCAGCTGAGCTCTGTGTTGCCGGTCTGGAAGTGGTCCACCGAGCGCTGCGCTGCGCCAGCCCTTCAAGCCCTTCCAGCTGCACCTACATCTGTGCATCATTAGAGCAGCAGAGGCTACTGCAGTCACCCAGTGGCTGTGTGTGGGCAGCTCTCTTGCCATTTTACTGCCTGGAAAGGAGAAATTCTCTTTATCTTCTCTCCACTGAATTGCCAGTTGTGTGAGGTGTGTGAGGTGCAATGACAGTGATTATGCTCATGATGCATATCAGGCAATAAGCCTATTTCTTAGCGTGTTTTAATATTCCATGTTGGTATTCCAGCATATTTGAAAAGCAAATCTTGATGGTGTTTATTATTATTTCTCCATTCTTGCATGAAGTCTATGATTTTCTAAGTAAAGGAGGACTCTTTATCAACATTCTTTTAGACACAATGTTGTTATTCTGTTGAAATGTTTTTGCTTGCTATAAAAGGTGCTCACTTGAGAGCTGATCTGTTTCACACCAAATTTTAGGGTGTGATGATATTATGTTATAAATAGCAAAGCTTTATTACATAACCTTGATTTCTTAAAGCAAATATTTTCTATGAGCAGTGAATGCAGGCGTAAGTATGGATTTGTCTATACAAATTTTAAGGAGATTTTACTTAACAGTAAAAAGCCATACCTCTAGTATGTACACGATAACAAGTATATCAAAAATAGTTATCAGCATATTCAGTGCACTGGGATGACATAGAAATCTGAAAGGGTTTGTATTGCAGCTAAAAGATAGAGGTAAAATTTACTGTTGCTTTAAATGGGGCCAAGATTTCTTTTTGAGTTATTTAAAAATCATTAGTGGAAGCTTTTGCAAACTGAACTATTGTTTGCGTAATCCTTGAGTTTTCAGTGGAGAAACATTTATGAAACATGCATGAGATGTCTGATTCTTGGCAGGAAGAGTCCTGGCTGCTTTTTTTTTGCTGCAAAGCATCTCAGCCTTGGCAAAACAGGAGTAACAAGCTTTAAAGAGATTAATAGTTTATCTGATTTAGTGATCATCTTGCTTTAGGATAGAGTTAAAACCATCAGAATCCTTTCTTGATCTTACTCAGAAAGCATACACTGAGAAGGGAGAAAGCTGCTTTTACTGCAGATGTGCTATCACTGAAATTAATGCTGTTGGGTGTTACTGTGGTTTACTTTACTCACTGGTTGTTCTAGGATAGCCTTGTTTTTGCAAATAAGTATCTGTGTAGTATATATAGTATATATACATGTATGTGTGATGTTTTATCTTGCAATAGCTTTTGAATATAATAAATATTACAAAGGAGAACTTTGAAATCCTGCTTTTTTATCATTATCTTTTCGTTGTTGTTGTTTGGTGGGGTTTTGTTTGTTTTTATATTCACAAATAAGACCTATTTGAGAAAAAATAACTCATGAAGTCTAGAGGGAAATGTCCAGTTCTGGCAATCTCAAGCTCAATTTTTGTATGATTTTCTTAATTGTTAATTGTTCTTTGTGGTCCTTGAGATCAAAGAGTTAGAGGGAATGCATTTCTTGTCAACTGCTAAATTCTCTTTAATTTACCCCCTTTTCATGTGGTGCACTATGCAGTTTTAGAAATTCCCCACTCCACCAGCAGCTATAAATCTTTATCCCTGTGTTTATTCAATCTGTTATTCAAAGACTCAATTTTAAACATTTGCACTATGGCAGCTCCAGGATCCAATGCATAGTCCTAATACTAGACTGACCTTTCCAAAAGAGTATACAGTCTGAATAAATAAGATAGAAAGGAGCTGGAGAAAGAGTGCGCATTAATCTACAACTACAAAAATAAAAGTGTCAATTTTGTACAACAGCACACAACCATACTTTTATTGAATTGATTGCTTCACTTTCATTTGCTTTCATTTATTGGGCCTGCCATATGGCCACAGTTTTTCTTCACAGCCAGTGATATTATCTGCTTTTCTGTGCCAGTGTCCTAGCCCTTGAGGTTGTTTATCCCTGAAAAAGAGAAGATCAAACTTGTAATCCACTGCAGCAATAGTCTTCCAGACTCAATCAGATTTCTCCTTAATCTCCTTGACAAGCTGAGTGTAGCTTCCTCTGCCTGAAGAAAAGCTTAGAGTTCACAAAATCTCTGGTTCCCAGCATGGATGGTTATAATTCTCACTTTTGAACTCAGACAGCTGTAAACACCAAGTTGGTCCAATTTATTTTAACACTGGAACTGATAAACATTGTAAAATTACCTCAACCCTAAACTCGGCATTGTGGACATAATTCGAATTATAAGAATAGGAAAAATAAATTAAATAGATTATATATAGAGGCAAGTGTAGTGAGGGGAAGGGAGGGGAAAGGAAAAAATGAGTATATTATCATTTTGTACTTGATTTTAAGAAATTTCTTAATTATCAGACAACAAAAATCCAGCTGATAGCATAGATGTTGAAAAAGGTTTCTAGACCTGCAGAGGAATAAAAAGAAGTTCTGTTTAGGAAACTGGGACTGTGAAGAACACTTCTGCATGAAGGTTATGCTCAGCACCACCCCTACACAGTGCTGAGTCCTGTACAAAACTCATATAGACTTCCTTTTCTAGTGCTGCATTATTTCTTATCCCAAGCAGTTTCTTCTATGAGGTAAAAGTAAACTATGATATCCAATTGAGTACAACATGTTCAGGTAACAACTAGAAATGCTTTGTTGTATTACAGAGAAACCCAGTTACTATTGCAGAAGCAGAAAAAACTCCTAGTCCTTGAATATGAAGTCACAAAAAAAAATCTTCTGGCTAAGAAAATGTTAAAAACATTTCTTCTAGTGTCTGTACCATTTACAAAGTATAAAGTAGTGTATCTAATAAATTGTGGGTAAAGCCGAGAATTATTTGTCAAGGGTCCAACACAAATAGGAAGCTGACTATTTTTCCACTAGCCTTATGTACCTTAAACAAGGCACATAAAACCAAAGTCACTGTAAGACATCCCAAAAATTGTAATTGCATGCAGATAGTCTTTGCCCTTATCCACTGTTGAAAGGGGGAGCTGAGGAGAAAACTGCATGATAAGCAGAGCTGTTGGATACCTGGCCAGGCTCAAGGGCTTGCTTTCCATTCCCAGAGGCTGCTGTCAAGGTGGGGAAAAGTGTGATAAATTTTTGTTCAACGACTCCTTCTCTTTCTGAGAGAAATTTAAAAACTGAAAGCTTCATGGTGAATTTTTACTCCTTTAAATGAAAACCCAAGTAATCATATATTGAATTCTAATTAAGCAGCGATTTTAGGTATACTTCTTCCTGATAAACTTAAGGCAGTATAACTTAAACACCTGATAATTTATTGCAGTATTTTAAAGCATTCCATTTTATACCATGCATAAGGTAAAACAGGAAATAAGATAGTATTAGCACACAAATTTACAAAATTGTCAGAAATGTGTTGTTTTAGCTGTGATTCAAAATAGATATGGAAAATAATAGTGCTCTTTTTTTAAATAGTAGTTGCACTAAGATGTAATCGATTAATATATTATTTATTTATTTATTAAGGAACTCAATTATTTTGGTTCTTTTTGATTTCCAGAACTTATTCATATTTATTACTTGACTATATGAGTATCCTGTGAACTGTATCTGCCTGGGTCAGTTTTTGTGTGTATGCCTTAGCACCATTCAGTTCACTATATGTGTACATAGTTTAGTGTGGCTCAATAAAACAGTACAGAGCTTAAAATTTTGAAACTTGTTGATCTACCAAATACCTATAAGGTCAATCCAATGAGTGAAAGGAATTCACTTTATTAATTTTACATCTAATATTAGGAATAGCACTTATAAAAATGGCAAATGGATTCTGTTAATGTTGTCTTTAGAATGCTATGTGAAAATATATACATATATATTGCCATCAACGAATACACCGTGTACACAACCTTTGGGGCCCTGAATGTGCAGTTAGCTGAAGTTCAGGTGAGCCTCTCTTCTAGAAATGGATAGAGCAAGTAGAATTTTGTCTGAAGGAATAGGATGACATTAAATAAGACAAGTTGCTAACTCCTTAATAAGAAATATCTTTTTTTCTTTTTTATCTTTTGTAGTTGGGATACCACGACTTTCCATCATTCTGCATCTTAGTTTTGTCTCAGTGCAATTTCCTTTTCCTGCCAACTGCACCAAATGCCTGCACTGCCCAGATACACTCAGACTTTTCTTTTGATAAACCTAACGCAGATCTAGAGGAATGAGTGCTCTGAAGGGTCAGTATTAAAGGTTTGGAGGTACTTTAAAGCCCTGAACAGCTCCTGTGTTGCAGTTTAAAACCAAGTAGGAGCAGGCACATCCTTCTGGCATGAAGTAGACTGAGGATGAGTAGCCAAAAAATGGGGTGATGAGCCCAAGGGTCTCCAGCATCGTAGATGCACTTACTATCAAAAGAACTTTAATATATTTGAAATGGATTTGCTTAATTCAAGTTAGGTGACTTGCACTGAAACATTGGGAATTTTACTTAGCAGCTTGTATTAATGACAGAATCACAGAATATGTAGGTTGGAAGAGACCTTCAAGATCATCGGGTCCAACCCAACCCTAAGACCTCAACTAGAGCATGGCACCGAGTGCCACATCCAGTCTCTTTTTAAACACATCCAGGGATGGTGACTCCACCACCTCCCCAGGCAGGCCATCCCAATATTTAGTTTGACTGTAATCTCTTCCAACTATTTTACATATGAAATTTGCAGTGCAGTCATTTAGTGACACAGGAAATTCTGCTGGCTTGGATTGCTTTTTTTTTATCCCAGACAAAATTTTATCTATTATCAATCCTCTTCTGTGCAAGACTTTGTAGGAACATTGGAGCTAACGATGCTTTCATCAGAGACCAGAGCATCTGAGCAAACAACAGCACAGCAGTCATGGTCTTCTGTATTTGTGTTTTCCTCAGTGCCATACATACCTCTCTTCCACTGAGGAATCACAGCAGGTTTCCTGTTCCCAACTTCTGAAGACTTGCAGCTGCTAGCTACAGATTTCTCAGGAAGTATCCACAGATGGGCTGCTAGAGAGAGATGTTGCAAACAAGAGCAGGCAAAGATGAGCAGAACAGAAGATGGAAACTAACCCTGTTTTTATGCTTCCCTTGCTACTTCTGTATTGAGATCAACATTACTTCATTCCATGTTGCAGTCAAATGTGTGGAATTCGCTGTAGAATTCCCATTGCCCTGCATACAAAATCTCAGATTCCAGGCTTCCTAGTGGCCATGGTCTTCTTTTCTCTCAGTTATCACAGTAAAGGCTGACATTTATTTTTCAAGATTTGTACACTTGGCTTTTCACCCCAGTTTGTTCTTTTTGTCATTATTTCTTTTTATCAAAATAATAGTACACTTTCTCCACCAATTTTCTCAATTCCATCCCTATAATGCATTGTAACATTAAGACAAATGGGATATTCTTAGAACTAATTCACCAATTTTCATTTTTCCTTCATTATTTTTCTATCTTCTCAAAGTTCAAGATATATGAATGCCTTAGATGTATGATATATATATGCATATATATTCTGGAACTGATGACTCACTGTAAGGCCACAGGGACAAACACTTAAGCAATAGTTTGAAAGAGCTCTAAAATACTTAAAATTCTCTATAAACAACATAAAACAAAAGAATTCTTACCCATTTCTACAGCACCAATAGAGTAAACACTACTGCTGTGGGAGCTGTTTGTCATGGCTGACAGGTGACATCAAAAAAGAATATTTGAAGGAAAGACAAAGTAAAATTCCTTGATGAATTATTCTTTATTTTTTGAAAAACTGTCATAAAATTCTGGTGACCCATTATGGTAATACTATTTCAATTGGTTTAATTTATTTGAGTCTAACCATTGCAGTCATTAATGTTTAGTGATTCTTCCTAGATTTTCAAAATTTTGTGTGCAGTAGAGTTTCAGTAATATTGTTAAAAGCAACGACAGCAGTGTTTCTAAATCCCAAGCAACTCCTTGGAAGTTTAATAATTATGTCAGATAGCTTCATCATGAGGATGATCATAGTGGAACATATTAGGGAGACAGTGATAGCTTCATTGCCAATCTCAGCATTTTGAAAAAAAGGAAGGAAATAAGTCAGAGCTGCAGCCTATAGATTAATTTCCTGGTTCTATATGAGTAGGTGGATGTTCCATATATAGTGATGTTAAAACCTTTTTTATATTACACATAAAAAATTGTGCAATGATATGAAAAAAAACAACCCCTACCCCTATTTAATAAGGGTTTTCTTCCCAGAAATTGCTTTACTATCTATTTAGCTCTTAGAAAGCATGAAGCAGCTATAAAAGTAATAATAGTAGTAATAATAGTCAAGGAAACTTGCCACTCAAAAGTTGTCTTCATTTTCTCTAAATCAATATTTATTTCAAAAGATTTTTATGTCAAACAAAAAGATCGGCCTGAATGTTGAGATTGCTGAATTGAACTAGGGAGAAGGAGGTCTGGGAAAGGTTACAGTCAAAAGCTCTGCAGTGAGGAAAGGAGATGGAGAATTCATTTTTGGGAAAATAACATCTTCTTTTCTCTAATACGATTCTCTACTCACTGTTAGAAATTACTTTTTCTGTGAATCTGAAAGTGCCCTATTGAAATCCACTTGTTCCACTTATTTTATTTGTTTGCTATGCACTTGTAACAAATATTCACATTTAAATCAAAAATTCCCTAACATTTTTGAACTTTCAAGTGCATGAATAAACACAATAAAAGCAAGTTATTTTGTGGGTTGTAGAATTATTAATAACTGATTTCCTATGGATTTTTAAGGTTGTCCCCTAACTCTTCCAAGAAAAGTGAGCCTGTTTTCCATCATCTCATGACATGCACCAGAAGCACGTGCTGTGGCCAGCCAGGGTCCTAGATATGTGCATGTGCAGCCATCTGTCAGATTCCAACCACAGTCAATAACTGTATCCTTCTGTCTCAATTCCTGTCTCCTTTACACCAGAGATGCTTATTTGGGTCTCCTCCTTCCAGCTGACAAGTTTCATGAAGTTTGTAGTAATCTAATCATTGTAGAAACATAAACCAGTCTTCAGTCTTGTAAAATTGGATCAACAGTTCTACGTGTTAGTAGAGAAGAAGAGATGGGCAGATATGGAAACAAAGTCTTAATTTATTTTGCATGAGAAACCTTAATTTTATTTCAAAAGTTGTTTAGGAAAAAAAAAAAAAAAAGCACAATTGATGACCAGACAGATTTTATTTATTTAGGCACAGTTTAAGTTGAATCAAGCATGATAATACTTCTTAAGGACTGTAAGAACAACAAAATGTTTCCTAGCAGTGGGGACAGTCTGCTAGATTTGGATTTTAAAGTAGGAATAGTAATAAGAACATATTGCTGTGTGGAATTTGCTGTACTGGAGGATAGCTTGATATTTCACAGAGTTTTTGTCCCAATGGGAATCACTGGTCATTCCTTCAGCTTTCAGGAATTGGTGTAGCATTATACTGTTCATAATCTATTAGCTGTTTTCCTGGAAAGTCCTGATTCTAATTGAATCAAGATGCCATCCATGAGGCATCAGACCAATATCTTTTGAAGAGTTTTGTCAGAGAAAAAAGTGTTACTACTTCAGCAAAATATTCTATATTGTATTCTGATGGATCATTGTTACCAAGTGTTCTATTCTGTGTCAAAGTAGCAATGACAAAATTGATCCTTTGATTATTTTAATTTCTTTACCAAAATATCAGTGTTTAGTCTGTGCCCAAACTTCAAATTGAGATTTTTTTGTTGTTGTCATTGTTCAGGGAATTTACAGATTAACTTTTTGTACAAAGGTCTCCTCTCCTTACAATACAATATATAGAGTACAATATAAAACATACCCAATGTGGCATCATTCAGGATGAAGGACTACAGAATGTCATTCTCAAAGCAGCTCAGATCTTTTGATCCTTCCAAACTCCTTCTTCTTACAGAAATAATGAAAAACATCAGGGAAAAGTGCAATTTAGGTCTGGAATTAGGCACCCACCTTGCTACAACCTCCTTTGAGTAGTCAGAGAAAAGACTCAGCAAACTTGTGTGGTAATACCAGAGTCAGGTAGTTTTTAACTCCCTAAACCCAGTCGTAAACTTAGTAACTGCTGTTGGGTGAAATTCAATGCTGGATTGAATTTCAAATGGATTTGAAACAGAATCATTGTACTCCTTCATACTTTTCGTGAAGTAAAGAGATTGTAGACGTTATGCAATGTAAATTTGAAATCTATGTAACAAAAATAAATAATATAAAAAGGCTTCTTTGTATTGAAGCTTCTGTGAAAACTCTGTTATTTTAATTGTCTAAAATAAGTTGGAAAGAAGCAGGTATTTTCAAGCAAGTGCAGAGTTCAATAGCAGCTAAATATGCTGAAATACCTCAAGGGCGTCATCATTCCCTGCACAATTTTTAGCTCAGGTCCTGGCATTCTACGGTGTGTGTGCATATGTCCAGTCTGACATACACACCATAGCAAAACCATCACCTCTCAAGTTATAGTCAAAAAATGTGTTGTGCAGATCACATCCACAGCACCATTCTCACTCTTATCCTTGCCTGAAGTTTTATAATCTATATAAAATACATATGAGGGATAAGAAAGTACATTTAACAAGGACAGCAATTTATCCTAGTGCTCACATTACTATTGACATTTAATATGAATATGTCGTTGTTGTTTAATACTCAGATGACAAGTAGGCTGGTGGGTTTTGTCTTCCAGAAGAAATAATTCTACATACAGAGGCAAGAAAGGTATTTCACAGACTTAGAGAAACATAGGGCAGCTCTGAGACAAATTAACTCAGGAAGCCTATAAGAATTAAAGGCAGGAAAACTTAATAGAAAAAGAAAAATAAAGATGAAAGGAAGAATGAAGAGTTTTACTCAAAGGCTCTCACATATCTTGTAAGTGTTAATTAGTGTGAATAGATGTGTGAGTAGCTGCTCTCATTTTCAGTTCTTGTCTGTATGATATTAAATATTTGAGCTTTAACAGAAAATTGTGTCTGAAATCACAATCATGAAAAATATATCTGGCAAGAGCAAACCTTGGGATTGCATCCAGTGTGTATTTTGAATGTCAAAGGAGCAAACAACTTAATTCATTTTTGGGGTCCTCCTCCAAACATTCATGTCCAAACACTAGCCAGTGGCTTAATGTGGTATAAGCTCCTTTCTTTGTCTGAAGGCATTGTGTAATTTTCTCCTTTGCCAAGGTTATTATAGTAGGACAAATACTGTAGAGCCATAAGGATATACAAGGTAAGTCATAAGTCATATGGGCCAACAAAGCCGAGACTTGGCCTTGCCTTTGACAGAGATTGTAAATTTGACAACATTGACCTACACAAATGGGCACAGCTATTATTTAACTCGAGTGCATCTCCTGAATGCTCTGCAGGGGACCACTGGCTAAAGCTGTTCTTTCCTGGCAAAGTTTTTGGAAGAAGGCAGCATTGCTATTATTCTTTTAAAGGTAGCATAAGGTGCAGCCAGACTGAAATTCACACTGAAGCTTGCAGTTGTGCAGACAGAAACCCAGAGACATTTTAATAATTTTAACATTATGATTGTGTTTATTCTGCACCAGTGAATACTATTACTCTAAGTATGCTCCCAAAATCCTGTTTATAGGCAAAACCATGGGGTGTTTTCTGCTAAAAATCTCTAATGGAGGAAAAGGAACTGCAGCAGTCAAATAATGAAAAACCCAAATAGATATCTTGTTTATTCTTGGTATAATTGGTCCCCTGTAGTGTTGCTAATAAAAAAAATGACAGCCAGAAAGCAAGCGAAAAACCCAGAACATCCACCCTTTTCTTTGCAGCAGCTTTCAGGAGGCCCTAGGCTTAGATGATGAATAGTTGCTAAGTGAGAAAAGAGATTTCCTTTAAAAGACCAAGCCTTCCTTTAAGCTTTTATCTGATATTCAGACAGAAACACTATGTGCAAGTTGTAAATGAAAAAATTAATGTAAAGCACTAATATATTTGTAGACGACAGGAAAAAAATTGGATAAATATGTAAATCCCCTGCCACTAATTACCATGAGGAATTAACTTTCTTGTTGTGTTTCAGGGCTGCTACTATGTGGCAAGACTTATTAATTAATATAATGCATCAAACAGTGGGAATACCAGTGGAATTTCATCCTACTTGAGAAATACAACATGTAATTTTATCAAGGCTTCTTTTATATATGTATTTACATAAAGCTATAGAGTAAAGGAATAACTAGAATTAAAACTGAATAAGGACAAAGTTTTCATGTTATAATTCTGGAAGCGATGTAAGAACACTTGGGAGTCTTGGATTGCTTCTGATGGCTTAGAAACCTGGTGTTTGCCTCATTATTCTCTTAAAAAAAGTTACTGAAATAAGGCTTCATGCAAAGAGGGGTCTTTTTTAGAAAGCTTGTTATAAGCTCAAAACATTGTTTAGCAAAATGAAAAATGAGTTGCTTAGACCATATATCCAGCAGACATTGACAAGTCTAATCTTTCTGATTATCTCTTCAATAAATCTTAATTTTAGAAGGAAACTGCCATTTCAAAGTATTTTTTTTAGCTAACAGAACAATAAAGAGGATGATGGAATTCCTATTCCATAAATCATATTGCAGAAAATATATCCAGCTCAAAAACTATGTCTTCAGCAATATTTTTCTGTTTCAGATGGATGAATCCTTTAAAGACTTTCCTACATCTTGTAATAATCTAATGGTTTGCCTGTGTGTTCAATAATTCCTATCAATACTGATACCTCTCAGACCAGGCCTTTTCTGCCTGAACATTTATGATATTTTGTTTTTATGAAAAAGTTCAGGGCATGACTTAACTGTCTTCTACCTACCATAAGTCATGCCTGGAAACCTGCAGATGAGACTATAGCTGCATCTTAAATGCATTTATTACTGTTTTCTTGAAACTTTCAGCCTAAGATGAAGTCCAGTGTAGCTACACTGTTGGTGATATCACTCTTGTTTACCTCCTTTTGAGGGCACTTGCCAACGTAATTTCTTCAGCCTCACACATACCACAGTGAAGAAACAGCCTCTTATTTTATTTCTGTATTAAAAACCACCAAAAGCAAACAAACAGATCATGAAAAATTCATGAAGTAGTTTACACAAAAACACAATCTTTGCAGTACCAGGAATTTTTCAGTATGAATGAGTTCTGGTTGTTTACCCAGTCTGAGTCCTTATTTTACTTGCACCACGTATTTGAACATTATCAGGCAAAACCTTAAGATTCGAATATCTTTGAAGTAGCTGTATCTTGTGAAAATTTAGTAAATAATAAAAAAAAAAAACCCAAACAAACCCAAAATAATAAGGGTATCTTCACAGCACTCAAAGTGACACCATGACCAGATCTGGTCACCAAAACATCAGCCAATGACTTAAATAGTGCATTTTCTTTCTTCTGCTCCTTGAAATTATTTTAATGTTAATATTCTGCTATACATTTGACTAGATTTCTGATAAATAATGCCTGGATATCAAGATTCCTTATATACCCCCATTAGTTACCTATTATCTAATGGAAATGAACTTTACATGGAATTTTATATATACTCTGGGGGAACTGATCCTTTGGAACAGGACTGATGATGTAAAAAGTGTGATTGTAGCTTAACTGTACTTTTGGATTACTCCTATATTTGCCTGAAACTGCTTTGTATGAACTATTCAATTCTAAGATTTAAGGCTAGAAAAGAAAATTTCTTAGTAATTAGTAGAAATATGGAAATCGTCTTTGACTTGCATCCAAGTTGACAAGTTAATAAATATTAAAGCTAAGGAGAAAAATAAGAATTCTGATTTAGTAAATTTTAAATGACATAGCATTTTTACACCCAGGTTTTGTCCTGTGTCCTGAGAAATATTCATATGACATATTAAGGTTATTTTTTACTGTCAACTTTAAAATACAGTGGTTGTGACATATTATGTCCATGGAAAAGTATGATTGCTATGAATCAGAGAATTACTTAAAATATAGTTCAATTCTGATGGTACACCTACTTTCAATGTTACTATTTTATATGTAAAATTGTTCTATAAAAATATTTAACAAAAATTAGGCACAATTTTGTTAGAAATCCATGCATTTTGTAACAAATAAATGTAAGAATCTTTTCTATTTCGGCTTACCTCTAAACTGAAGAGTCAAAGCCTGTCTTTTTTTACTGGTAATAACATGCTGCATTCATCCTAGCTGATGATGCACACCTTAAGAAATGGAATGGAAATTCCTCAGTAATGGAAATGACAATAAATAAATAAATGTCAGCTTGCATACTTAAGAGAGGAGATTGGTAGATCTCAGTGCAAAAGCATTCAACCTTTTACAGAACTGTACCTGAGAGACTGTACCTTTGAGAAGGTATCTGCAACATCTCATAATGTTCGTGTTGCAGTTCTTCAAGAGTGCAAATTGTAAGATAATTTTAAGTGTTCTGGCAGTTTGAAAGTTCCTCTTCAATCTCCTTTAAATGAGCTTATCTGCATTTTTACGATCTATTTTCTGAATATTATTTTTCTGTAATATCTGTTTGTTTGCTGTTTGCTTAACCTTTTTATTTGCTTTATAAACAAAAAAACCCACCACACTTTTAATTTCCTCTTTTTTGTCTTCTCTAGTACTCTCTCTATATTTCTCATCTGCATGGTACCTATGCATACAATTTGCAACTGGCTTTTTTTAATGCAAACAACTCCTGATTAATATAAATGAGCTCAGGTGGATTCAGATACAATAGCGACTGGAGAGTGATGGCTGATGCAAAGAGGAAAGGGGATTAGCATTGTTCTTGCTACATGATGAATTGCACTACATCATGCATTAAAACAATGAATTGTCCTTCAGGATATCAAAGACATTAGCAAACAACATGATGGCAAGTATAGAGTCTTTTATCTGATGAAGACAGTATTCCTCACGGAAGATGCTAAGGCTGGAGGAGCATCAGCAGGATTGCCAACAGGATTTTTGGGATTTGGATGCATGGAGGCAGAGCAGCTGCTTGGTCTATGAAACATAATGCCTGGAGTAAACCTTTCACAGTGAGCTCTCTTGCTGCCTTTTTTTGAACAGTTGTGTTTTAATGATCATCCTTGTCATCATCACTATCTTCCTCAGATGAGTGAAGGTACAATCAAGTCAGTCAAGGGTGGAGATTGGAAAAAAACCCAGTAATTGTCTGGTGCCAGTCTCACAGATGCAGCCCCTTGAACCTCACTGGCAATGTCACAGCACTAGCATGTGCTAGTCCATAAGCACTGGGACTTTGGTTTATAGACACAATTTCCTACTGCTATGACAGTTTTCTTGTCTTAAACAATAATTTTCTCATGTGCAAGGCAGTACTTAGCAAAATGGGCTATGCTACTACAGCAGCTTGCCTTTAACGTGATTTTTGTTGGAGTCATTTTAGTAAATTTCTTTTTTATGAATATAAAAAAGTTCATGTTCACTGCAAAAACATTGCAAATCACATTTGTATTGATGAATAGCTGGGGAGCAAACTTAATTGGCAAAATGCACCTCCAGCACAAATACACGAATAGAATAAACAAAGTCCTTCCTTCAACTTTAAAGGAAAAAGGACTTTGTTTTAAGACAAAGTCTTAACCTTTAACTACTGTTTCCA
This sequence comes from Pycnonotus jocosus, assembly GCA_013400435.1. NCBI lineage: Eukaryota > Metazoa > Chordata > Aves > Passeriformes > Pycnonotidae > Pycnonotus > Pycnonotus jocosus. The sequence goes on from VWYP01000041.1 coordinate 118,855, forward strand.
GTGATCTGGTGGCCTGTTTACAGGAAAAAATACTTGTGTTATTACCTCACAGTCAATCAGACTCCTCCTAGGGCATTACACAGCAGTTCTAATTGTATCTCACCATTATGGGGAGTTCAAGCACCTTCACTTTTATTTATACGTGCTAGGATGGACCTGCTCATCAGTGGGTGTTCAGAACTTTGTCAGAAATTTAAGTTCACATGCAGATGTAGGGAATCAAGGCTTTACATAATGAGAAATGTAAAAAATGGTTGTAGGTTTTCACTTTACATAAAAATAGTACCCAACACTCTACAATAATTTTAAACCTCTTTCCTTTATTGCTTCTGAACAGATAATTAACTTTGGTGTTAGGCAATTTTTTGCCCAATCAAAACTAATCATCCCAATCAACTCTAATGACATTATGCTTGAATTAGAAATATTTTACTTGATCAGCTACAGGGTATTAAAAATTATATTTCTTCTAGGAGAGACTGCATTTGTTCTCGTTCACTTGCTTAATTTCAAGGGAAACTCTAAGGAAACAGGCACTAATTTTCATGTAATTGGAATGCCAATATTTACAACTTTCTAGTATTTAAACATTCAAATTTCAGCAGTAATGTTCAAATTTTCATAATGACTTACGTTGTTTAAGAGAGATAATGAATATTTTTTTCATATTGTTCTGTCTCTAATGGAGGGGTTTCTTAGGTGAAAACATACTTTTAAAAATTTTTGAAAGGTGATTGAGTGATGCTTTTAAAAATTTCAGTGTTCTCTCCAATAAATCTGATTTGTCATATGCATACCAAAGCACAAAGAATGACAAAAATTACCATAGTGCATCCCTGTAATGCACAATCTACTCCAATGCTTGTCCTGCAGGTGCCGGATGTGGAGTAGTTTTAAAATCCTATGTTTAATACTAAAACCTTCTCCATTATGGATGGATATCTCTTTGGATTGAGGAATCCAGGGTTGGTCCTGACTTTCTTCCTCTGCTTTGAAGTCATTTACTTTTATCTGTCTTGCCTGAGACAGCTGTTCCATTTCACTGATAGATGTTATGTCACCTTACAGCTATCTTGGGCTTCTTTCACTTTATGAAGGCTGTTTTCATCTACACATTTTCATTTCAACTCTTGTCTTCTTATATAAATGATGAGCTCTTTAAAAACATACTACTGTAATCTCTTGGCACAGATCAAGAAGTGTCTGCAATCCACAAATGAAACTGGTGTGTGGGTTGTGGTTATCTCAACTCTATTCTATTCTAGACATCAGAATCATAAACTTTGACATTTCACAGAGGAAATGAAATGGTCTTATATTTTATCAGGCATAACTATACCCTCATTTGTTTCAATTGCCTCAAATTACGCTGGCAATATATACTGTTTGTAGCAAGACCAGTTATATCAAAGATAATAATAAAAATATGTTTGCTTCAGACTGAACTGCATTTTCAATTTGGTTTCTTTCCAAAACAGAGCAGCAGTAGATGTAGTATATTAATCTGCACAATTTAAGCTTTAATGGGCTAGGAAACATGCTTTTACATTAATATGATTTAAACCTAAAGTACAGCAGTTCTATTAAAAATAAATCAACTTCTGCATGGATGTCTGAATAACCAAAGTTTTTAACAACTAGCATTGCTTTTTCTTTGCTCTAAAAGGCAGGGACAATCCTGAAGAAGCTGACATAGGAATTTCAAGCTGCAGTGAATAATGAAAACCATACATAACAGAGGCTTAGAGCAAGTGCTCTAAGTTTAACATTTTTCTGTTCTCAGAAAATGTAAAGCAAACAACATTAATTAGAGGGATTTGTCCTTTTTGGACACCCCTGGTGTTGTTCATGCAGACACCCAGGCTGGGTGTAGGCTTAGCCCACACCACCCGTGCTCAGTGTACATCCTCCTGCTCCGTGCCTGTGCAAGTGCCTTTCATTTTCTCTGTATTGCTCTCTCCTTCCTCCAAGATCCAGTTCAAACCTGGTGGTTTTCTGTCTCTGTTGTAGTTACAGGTCTTTTCCTTTCTGCAGGGGCGGGGCAGAACCCTGAAGAGGGGTGATTCCATCTGCCAGGTTGCCAAGGTCACTGGTGATGAGAAGAGTGTAAGCGAAAATAACAGGAGGGAGGAGAGCAAATATGGACTGGGCACATTTTGGAAACATTATAAATTTTCATCACTTTTTCGATATGGCTTTTGTGAAGATGTAAATAGGAAAATTACTGCTGTGATGAATAGTGCAAAGCAGTAAAAAAATAACAGTGGGACTTGGTTTCAAGCAATCAATGGAAAAAAATAGGCTGGAAGCTTGTCTTGATTTGGCACTGATTGTTAACTGCATGCATCAGAGAAACTAAAAGAATATTGAACTTCATCAGCAGGAGCAGGGAGGTCATTCTTGCCCTGTACTCGGCACTGGTGAGGCCACACCTTGAGTGCTGTGTCCAGTTCTGGCCCCTCAGTTTAGGAAGGACATTGAGATGCTTGAGCATGTCCAGAAGAGGCAATGAGGCTGGTGAGGGGCTTGGAACACAAACCCTATGAGGAACAACTGAGGGAGCTGGGGTTGTTTAGCCTGGAGAAAAGGAGACTCAGAGGTGACCTTATCACTCTCTACAACTCCCTGAAAGGTGTCTGTAGTCAGGTGGGGGTTTGGTCTCTTTCTCCAGGTAGCAACTGACAGAACAAGAGGACACAGTCTCAAGCTGCACCAAGGGAAATATAGGTTGGATATTAGGAAAAAGTTTTTTACAGAAACAGTGATAAAGTACTGGAATGGCCTGCCTGGGGAGGTGGTGGAGTCACCGTCCCTCAATGTGTTTTAAAAAAGACTGGATGTGGCACTTGGTGTCATGGTCTAGTTGAGGTGTTAGGGATGGGTTGGACCGGATGATCTTGAAGGTCTCTTCCAACCTAGAAATTCTGTGATTATGTGATTCATTTTATGAACATAAATCTACTCATTATTAATGTCATTGCATGGGGAAGTAGAACAGTGAAATGTTGATGTTGATGTAGTAGTATATTTTTGGTGTCTTATTTGAGGGTTATTTTTCTACTCCAGTAATAAATAATTTTATTATATAATTTTTTAATTAAAATTAAGCTCATAAGAATAGATACATATTTTATGAGAGCAGTTTTTACTAATATATAAATCATATTGATTTTTTTTCATATGGACTTCTTAAAAGTGACAGTTTTATAATGCTTTGGCTTTACTGAACCTTAAGTACTTGTCTTCCACTTCTAGAATATGATGAATGTAACTGTGGCGCAAAGTATAACTAAGTATACTTAAGTATGCTTTAAGTGGATATGACAAGCTCTAAATATTTTTCAACTGAAGTGATAGTGGCTTTGCACCTGAATAAGGTACCATTTAAACCACAAGAAAGAAAACAGATTCAATTAATGAATATTTAGTAATTAGGAGACTATCCTGGTTCATGAATGACATCTGAACATGGATTTGAGGCTTTGTACCAAGAGCAAGCAAACACACCAGGAAAAAAACCTGTTCATCAAATGTTGACTTCTAGCAACTAGAAGTCAAATGAACTAATGAAAGATCAATGTTATGTTCAGGACATCGAGAGTGTTTAAAAATTCTTATGAATACGGCTTTTTAATATTTTGTCTCTAAAGTTAACTATTAGATAACCTTTTCATCTTCAGAAGCATTAAATCATTAGGAGCTCCCTTGCCAGGACCTGGCACTAAAATTCTTCAGAAACAGTAAATATGGCAATAATCATCACTGTAACTTCATGAATAAAATACCATAAGTCCATGAGAAAGTAAGATTTCCAATTTACCTTCTGGCTACTCAGATACTGTAAGCATCTTGGAGAGATGTACTTCCAGTCATTCGATCTCCAGCCCAGGTGGGCTAAGCACTGGGGAAGGAGTCTAGCTGAGACATATTTCTGATTAGGTTGTTAAACAGGAAATGCTAGAATGCTCAAGTTGTGTTTAAATCTACACTCCTTGCATGCTTGGCAATAATGGAAGGGTTGAGACTTCTCTTTTCTGCTACTTTCTACCAACATGTTTGTCATATTTTAGTTATATGGCTGCTGTCCCTACTCTGGAAATTCTTGATTATAAGACAAAGAAGATATGGGCAAGTAATCAATTTCTTCTTAATGACCCTGTGTGATAAATGACAGCTACTTTAAGTGTTGCACGTAAATAAATGTGCAGAAATAAGTGGGAGGTTTAGGATTTTCACAGGTAAAAATATGGAAAAGACTTAGTCTGAAAACCAAAGAAACAGGGTTTATTTTGTAATAAATGTGATAAAAGAAATTATTTAGACTGAGAGAGGGTGTTTTATAATGAAGCCTCATTAGCAGTGTATTATATAGCCACACTGAGATTGAGGATCCAGTCCTACAAGAGACTGAGCAGTGATAATTAATCTGCATTTACTCTGGCTCAGACCAATTGTTTTCTTAGGTGATAATTAATGAAAGATCTATTTAGGACTCGTGAGCTTTTAATATAACAATGAGTAGATATTCCACCTTAGGGTGTAGCGCAGATGACTAAAAGTAATTTGCTTTAACAGAAAGCACCTAGTCTCAATAAAAACATTTCAAATGGAATTACATTTTAACCTATGCATTTAGAGAGCTCCTTACATTTTCATAGGATGCCAGATAAGTACAATGTTTCCAGTGACATCAATCAGCTTTGGATTAGGACTATTGGATCAGCAGTTATTCTCTTTATCTGGGTTTGGAGCATGAAATGATGGTTGAACATAGCACAACACTTTAATTGCTTAAAAACTCAATGCATGCTTAACATTAGTCACAAAATTTACATGGGAAAATTTTTTGTTTGTTTGTGGCAGGATAATTTCCTGCAGCGCAATTTTCTTTGTCTCTTGGAATATACTAATGCTATCCAGTTAATTTTTGTCATTACACCCTGAAGCATTTACTGAAAGGAAAAAATTATAATTCTATCCCTTACACAGAATTGAAAATTTGCAAACCTAAGATTAGGTAGAACGCATTAGCATGTGCACAAGTACTTAATTACATTAGTGATGCAAATGTTTTGCAATATTGTGGTTTTGTAAACAAAATAATCTTGTTATTATAGAGAATTTGCGATGTGAAGGAGGCTCAGAGGCTATGAGAACTGAAATACACTACCCTATTTAGTGTCTGAAACAAAGGTTCCTTTAAAATCCATTGAATCCCCAAACCAGTATTTTTTTAAAAAAATCACTGTTTATTTTTACATGGTAAATTTTGTAAAAAAATCTGTTTTATTTTGTTCTTGTTCTGTATGGATTACTTCAACTTCAGTTGAATAATTAGTTCAACAGTAATATATTCAACTGTAGCAATTTTTTGCCAGCTAAGCTTCAGGATATTCTAAATCCCCAGCAATCAAAACCACGTGCCAATAGAGGAATAATTTCACACCTTCAACACTACAACAAAGGATATGTATTCATACATTTACTTTGCAAAATATTAGAAAATATATTATGTGGCATATGAAATATGTTGCAATGAATAGCTACGATTTTTAGGAAATAGAGGATCAGTTCACATTTACATCTGGTAGATTATAGTCTGCATCTTGGAAATTGATGCACACCTGTCTAAAATGTTAACACTATTTTCCATTAGTCTGAAGGTGTTCACTAAGTTTCTTATCTTAAAATTCAAGTGTTGATTATAATTTGTTACTTATAACTATTTTTTCCTTTCCTTTCTTTAGCTGTATTTCTTGAAAATCTACGTTTTCATTGAGTTTCATGGCAATCTGAGTTGAACAAAGGTAACAGATTTGACTGAAAAAGACTTTTATTACTCAAATACAAGTAATTTACTTAATTATCAAATAAGAGAATTTGATGACCTTTAGAGCTCAGCATGGTTTTTTTGCCAGAGGCATCCATCCCCATTTCACAGTTATCAGTACCCTCTTGCCAGGGCGCAGCGAGGGCTGGCTGCTCCCTGAGGTACAGGGAGCCAGGAGCAAGTCATGGTGTGAGAGGCATTTGTGCTGTGGAACATGGAAGACTATGGGGAAAATTATTTAAAATTAGTTAAGTTGCAAAATCACATTCAGGGAAATTGGGATGCACTTTAAGACACTTTAGCTGCTTCTGTTAGCCTCATGCCCCTTCCCTGTGTAACCAAGTTGTGCATGGAAAAAAACTCAAAGTATTATGTAAAAATAATGTAAAATTGATTAAGCCATCACTAGCTTTTTACATAAAGAAGTAGGAAGTGCACATTCAGCACTTCTTAAACGTGAAACAGTGATTTTGAAAATTACCCCTCCATTGTTTATAGCAGAACTTAAACATTATTTTTTAGTTTTCTAGAAGGAAAGACTTCAAAGCACTGCACAATCTTATTTTTCCCCATTTGGCTGTGAGCTTGAAAGCTGTGACCCATTTGGGCTGAGTTTCAGCATTTCAAGCATATGCCAAGGGAAAGTTAGTATTTCACTGTATTTTTGCAAGAAATATGTTAGGATGCCCAGAACCTTAATTGGCACCTTTTATCACTTTAAATCTAAAAAATGGAAGCTTTTCTGAAAGGATAACAAGCCTGGGTTTGTGTCCAGGAATGCTGTACACCTTCCAGCAGTTCATGGCATCTCTGGTATAGCATATCATGAGGGGACCACTTCTGGAACTTTTATTGGGAAGAAAGCCTAAAATTTTATGGGGAATCCAGCTATTACGGGACAAACCCTGATTTTAACCATGTTCAACAGATAAAGAAATAAACCCAGCAAAAGATAAATGTTATTTCAAAGAAATCTCCTTTTTCTTTTTCTTTTTCTTTTCTTTTTTTTCTTTTTTTTTTTCCTCCAAGGATTTTCTCTTTTCCTTCTTGGTATTTTCATGTTGCATCGAAGGAGGCAGAAGATATAAAGAGTCCATAGAACATTTTATAATGGAAAAAGATAGCCTAAGCTGCTCTCACTCCAGGTTTCCTTATATGTTTCCATACACGTAGCTGTAGGTGTACCTATATCTATATAATCTGTATCTATATATAGACAGACATACATGCACACATGCAGTGCCACATCCTCAACAGATGAAAACAGTTATACCAACCTGATTTGTCACAGGATGAGTATTTGTGTGGTACGGACATATACAGGGTCATGAGTATAAATAATAAAAATTAAACAATACACTTCTATTTTTGTATTAAAATGTAAATATGAATATGCATCTGTATATATATGCAGACATACATAAATATATATGTATACAAATATTCAAGAGACTGCTTTGGAGCTATCTGTCCATTTATCTATGTAATTTCAAACAATCGTCTAAAGCTGTGATGCTTTACTACCATGACACTCATTTCATATTCCATCAGTCCCTCTGAAAATGATGAAGTGAGATCATTTACCCCATTCTTGTTAATGGGCTGGGCTTTTTATTCTTGCTACAACAAAATGAGAGAATAGCTTGGCAAACTCATGTCCATTGCAACAACAGATGTACTACAGTGATATTAGTCAGATCATGTTTAATATTTGTGCTAATAAAGAAAAATATTCTGTCATCTGACAAAGTCTGAAATGAGAAAAGTTGGCATATTTTCCTTCTGTTCTGCAAAGGCTCAGGTTCTGACTGAAAGTAAGTCTGACCTCCAAATTTCATATCTTTTTGTGAATGCTGCAATGTTGAAGAATGTTTGGGCACATATGGCCTTATCTGGGACTTGTGTAGGTCTGAAGATACCTACCTATAGCATGAGGTTGTAATTAATGACACTTTGCAGGCATCTAAATACCTCAAAATCTGCAAAATTTGATTAATACTTACAACAACCTGGAGAAGTAGTCATGGGAGATAAAAGAATTTTTTCACATGAATTGAAATGCAGCTGTCCTTGGACTGGCACGTAGCAGCTGTTTAACAGGAGGTGGAAGCACAGATTAAGGCTGGAGATGAGCTAAAATCAAGAGGAAATTTCTGTAATAAAAGAATAGAATTGAAGGTTAGTTGAAGGTGGACATTAGCTCAAATCCTCTATTGGCTGTATTAGGATTTCATATGCATGGCTTATGATAACTGTATTTTGTTGTAGATTGATTAGAAAAATAGACAACTAATAGATGCCTTCTATGTACTTATATGGACATATAATTAATTAGATGAATCAAATGCAAATGAAATTTTATTTTGATAAAAATTGTGCACTTAATAGGTACTTCTGATTTCCCTAATGTGAGAGAAGAATCACAAATCAAAATAAATCTATTCCCCTGGTTTTGCAAAAGTCTCTTAAGGATGCATGGAAGACCAGAATCAATACGTGTTTAAAATAAAGCTGTCATCTTAGGACTCAAATAATAAGATGCCAATTAAAGAAAAAGGTAATTTCCTATCATAAGGTCACTATTGATAGAGGTATATTAAACATTTTGGAGGCCTTGTTTGCAGTACTGACTGGAGGTCTTTGGGTAGGTAAATGTATTCACAGAGCAATTCTCCATAATATGCAGTTTGGAATGATGAGCATTTGTGTTGGGTTTATCAAAATCATCTTTCCATATAGAATAGTCCCTTTTCAGAGTTTCTGGCAGTGAAATATGGCTTGTTGTTATGAAAAGACAGTTAAGAACCACAGGTTTTTTAGTGTTAGAGACTCTCCTCCCATAGCACTGGGGAACCTTTGGAGGTTTACAACAGATCCAGGCCCATTTGGATGACTCTGTCTAGCAGGTGGCTTTATTAAAGCATCCACTGTAGTTCACTTTCATTAGTGCTGTATTAAAGACTTAGAAACTAAAACAAACTCCATAACTTTCCATTTTCTACTGTTACAGTTCATAAAATATTAATATAGTAAATAATAATTTCACCAAATGACTTGTGATAAAGGGAGTCAGTGATACTCCCCTGGCTCAGTTTCTTCATTTAAGGAGACATGCTGCTGCAGAGCTTTAGTGGCAATAGTATTTTGACAAACTGCTATAAAACAAGAAAAAGTCCTGCTTTCCAGTATTAATCCATCAGGAAGCTGTTAGGGATTCATCTTGTCTGAAATATTCATAGGCAGCAAAATGTCCTGAATGCCCTACAGAATTTGTGCAGAGTCAGGCAGGTGATTGATAGTGAAGTTCTGTTCTGAGTCACTCACACTATGTAACTCTATTTGTCTTGCCAAACACTAAAGAGCAACCAGCCCATAAAATGTAAAGGTAACGGGGCTCGTATTTTCCCCAATTTAAGAAGGCGCCTGGTTGTCTCCACTTCACTGGATGTCACTGAAACTAATTTCCTTTAAATCAAAGGGGAGAGGCACAGTGTACCTAGCAGAGAACATAGAAGATGAATTAGGCAGGTGTCGTTTATTGTGTTGTTTGTATCTGTGTATATGATTTTTAGGACAATCCTCCACAATTTTATATTATAAACAACGGAATTACAGCTGAATTGTTGAACTTTTGCCCTATTTCACCAAACCGAGAAATTAATCAAATACCAGTGAAAGTCCTCACTGGCTTCCAGAGAAATTCACATCATTCCTCAAGAAAGTGGACTAGGTAACACATTGGTTTTCCTAGTACTTTTACAAGGTACCCAGAGACCCAGTGGTTTGTGCTGGATATCACTGGGTATTGTCCACAGTAGTGAAAAAATGTTTCCTGATTCTGGTTAGCAGTCCGCATGTCGTGGATGAAATTTGGGAGATCCAGAGCTCAAACTGATTGAAACTGGTGACATTTTTAGTAGGAACATTATGCATCTCTTCATTACAAATGTGTCCCACATTTTCTAAACATGGGTAGGATGTAGGAGGAAAATATCTAGGAAAATATGTATGTCTCTAACACTAATATAGGATGTGGGGAGGAAAATATAAGTGCTCAGGACCTTGTTTTCATACCAACTGAGTAAATTCAGCTGTTTCACCTCTTCTGGGTGCAACAGATTCTCTCTGTTCAGATTCTCTGAAAGCCTGCTGGATTTCCTATCTTGCTCTTGGGAGTTGTCATCTTTTGTTTCCTATTTCACACTATAGCCATGAAGTGCAAGTGCAACCTCATTTGTTCGAGACTGAAAATGCCACTATACAGACACAAAGCAGGCGTTAAAAAAGTGCTTACACTTGAAAACTGATCACGTAATAAAGATAAATTGGGCTATATACTCAGTTTTGATGGAAGAAAAGGAAAAGTAGAGAGAAAACAAAAGAAGAAACACGGAGTTTATTCACCCTTTAGAGAGGGAAAGTCAGATTAGAGGCAGGAAGGAAAAAGGGAAGAATTAAGGCCAGGGAGCTGCAGAACAACATAGAGTACAGCTTTCTTTGTAAACCAACTATTTTTTACTCAGCATCATCTTTCTGTTGCTCTACAATACTTGTGCTTAGATAATGTTCATCTGTTAGCTTGTTTATTGGATAATAACCTGCTTTTAAAAAAATATTTCACTTGGATTTTTTCCTCATTTGCTTACTTTTGCCTGTTAAGTGAGTGGAGAAGCATGTGAGGCTTTCTACCCTTATACAGAACAGTTCTATCTGATAGTAAAATTATGCATGGCACAAAAGGGCTCACAGAATTACCCCAAATTACATACCAATTCACCCTCCCAAATGTAGTTGAGATGAACCAGCAAATATACTATGAATTCAGAAACATGTCCACATGTGAGCCTGTTTTGTTTCATCCTTTTTCCTTTAAGCCTTCTTGAAATCAGTAATGCAAATATCCTCTTCCAATCAACAGCAAAGACAATTGAAAAAAATTACAAAAACAATAAACTGTAAAAGAAGGTTTAATGCCTTCTGGCAAGATATTAATGGCACTGATTGCTCTTATGTCACAACAAAGAATCAGAGGCCAGATTCTCAGCTGACATAAGTGGTGTCAGCAGAACTGTGTTGCTTTAATATCCCATGTGAAGATCACACTCTATTTAGGGAAAGCCATGATGCATCCTTAGTTCCAGAATCTAACCAGGCAGAAATACAGGGGAAAGCAGAAAAGCATGTTACTTAATAGGTTTATGTCTGAGCAGATGAAGGATTTATTGTCTGCTCTGAACTGAATTGTAGTTAAATAGAAGGATGCCTGTGGAAGGTACGGTTGGCCAAAAATTACTCAGCTGCTTCTCTGCTTAAATTTTGAAAATAGAAAGAGGGATAAAACTCACACTAGGCATTGCCTGGATTCTGGGTGCCTGATGAAGCCCATGTAACCTTTGCTCTGTGACCAGGCTGATGGATGAAACTTTGGTTTATTCCAGTGTGACTGGGACCATAGTGTGAGAAGGTCAACAGAGAGATCCAGGCTGTGATTTCTATGATCTGGGGAAGTGTAAAAGGAAGCAGAATAAATGCTTTCTGAAGACGTTTTTGTGGGCAAAACTGAATGGCAAAAAGGTTAATTATGTACACTGTCTGCCAGCAGTGTAAGAACAGCATGTGTTCAGGATGGGAGTCAGATTCCTGCCGAGGAATATGATCAAGATAAAACAAATGCCAAGAGACTGATAGAACAATGCAAACAACACTTGCCTAGCTTGGTAAAGCAGATGGAGCAGAAGCCCTAATAAGGCAAGGTCATTCTACAAATGGAGGCAAGACTATTAAAAATAAAAGGACAAAAATATAATTATCACATGAATGGAATACACATTCACACAGAATGCTGTCATAGATAGGTGGTGCAGTATTTTGACAAGTGCTGTAATGAAGAGCGCAGTAAGGGTGACCAACTGTTGGTTGAGCTCTGTGTTAAGGAACCACATTTTGACTAATTCCAAGAGGCATCAGGGATGTTCAAACGAAAAAGCTTCTGATATCAATCCACTGAATTCCACTAAAGTATTAAACACACAAATGGAGAAGTCAAATGAACTCTCCAGACATTGATTTTATGCCTTTTGGAGGTTTGAAAATAAACGAGAGGAGTTTTCAAGAAGAAGTGGCTATATACTCAGTTTTAAAAAAAGGGAAGATAAAAGAGAGGAAGTGGGGAGGTGCTCCATTCTTGTTTATGCTCAATAACAGCCATTCTCTGAGGTCCTTTTACAGTGAGTTGTTCATCCTAGAAAGCCAATACGTCATATCACTGTGAAATTAATCTTAATTCCAGCAGAATATGTTCAAATTCAGTAACTACTTGAGTAAATATAACCAGAATATACAGATATTGTTTTTTTTTCAGAAACAGGTAGTAAGGTTCCATGCAGTAACTTGTGACATAAAAGAAAAAAATTAGAAGCATGTAATGAAGTGATTAAATTGCCAGGATTGTGTATTTTTTTTGCTCAAAAAGAGGCTGCAAAAGCAAGGAAAAACATTTCTCTTTTGTTTGATGGCTGGTTGTCAAATTATGGATGAGCCTAAATATACGATAATACCCCCCAGTTTTCAATATTGAGATAATTTGTTATGAATTACTATTAATTACTTATAAAAATTGGTGAGGAAGAAAATTTAAGCATGGATAAAGACCTAGAATTCATCTCATTCTCTGCCAGTGGAGAATTATAGCTCTATTTAAATACTTGAAAAGGCATTATTTCAATTATGCTGGGCCAAGTATTTCATATGAACAGGACTTGGTCATTTTACTAAAGAAAAGAAATACAGGCAAATACATGAAAAAAAAAAAGACTTTTTTTTTTGTCTGCTTAGTCAATATGGGAAAACAAAGTTCTTATAAGAAGTGATAGGACATCTATGCAAATCCATACATAGCCAAAAAACCAGAATCCAGCTTAGCTGGAATATTGAAGAAAGTTTAGATAAGTGCCTTTAGATAGGGTCTTCTGATGGTAATTGGATCCACTGTTCATTGAAGAGTAGGGTGAAGAACAGGACAATATATAAAACAAGCAGTGAATGACCAACAATAAGAAAGGTCAGGCTGAGGAGGGAGGGGGCTGCAGCAAATGCCCAGATTCGTATGGGGAATCTTCTCTAGTAAGGGACCTTCCCTTGAGACAGGAAATGAATGAGAGTGTAGCAGCCAAACACAGAAGAGTTGATCTTAGCAAAAATCTAGCCAGTAACTTAGTTATTGCTAACTGGTTGGTAAAATATCATTATGTTTTATCCTCAGATGTCATTTCTATTTTTCTGGTACTGTCTAATTAACTGACACTGATGTGTGTGTCCTTGAGCAATATTCTGCCTTTGTTCTATCACCATAACCATTGTAATCCCTATTCCCTGCCTCTGTTACAATATCTCTTTCACTGCAGATGTACATATCACACATACACCTTTGTAGACCTTATTGTCCCTTATATTTAAAAAGAAAATGTAATCTCCCATTTCTCTTATTGAAGAGCTTCTCTATTCTGGCAATGGCTGATACGGAACAAAGATTCCCTTCTCATATGGCTTTTTTTGTTTGCTTACCACATCATTCACAGCTTCCCTGTTTTTCACCTTTGGTATTCTAAAAGGAGGAAACTGAACTGGGTTTGATACATTTCATTTCATCTGAGAAAGAAAAAAAATATAGGAGGTTTAAAGCTTAAAGATGGGCAAATGGTTATGGGAATCTATGGCTTCTCTTGCAGCTTTTTCTTTTGTAAGGTTTTCCTCCAAAACTGAGAGCTGTTCATTCAGTAAAATGTATAGCAGAAAAAAATACTGGAAAGCCTCTTTTGCTATATTTAAGAAATACTATAATTCTACGATGTGCTATCATTTTATAAACCTATGTGGAGGACTACTTTGACTGCTTTGATATTTGACAAATCAATGTGTTTATAACACTGTGTGTACAAATGGGTTACAGAGTATAATGTGAAAAAAGAAATACACTCACTTGCCTGATGCAGAGTCTTCTTCTCCCAGTTAAAAGTTGCTGCTTTTCTTAACCCTGTGGAGCTGTTTACTTTGAAATTGTAACAAAGAGAAATAAAACTTTTTCTTATCCTGATGACTTGAGTTTTGTGTTTGGTATCTGACAAGTCCCTTTCCAACAGTCTTTCTTGATGTTATTCTGCCTTCAAGTACAGAGAATGTTACAATTTTGGTCTGACTTACAAGAGTTTAGGAATGTGTTTTCCCTTCCTTCCCAGGGGGCATTGTTAATGTTTAGCAACTCTATTGTCTGGTGCAGCAGAAGGAAGCTTACCACTTTGATGTGGATTCCTATTAAAGCAGTGCAGAGTATTAAACTAGTGATCCAGAGCTGCAAAGAGTTGCAAACAAACAGTGCTGTTTCAGAGAGAATTCATGAATTCAACTTCAGGAAAAAGATACCCAAAAAACCAACCCATGGCCAAAGCATAGAATAGCAGTATTAAATTTTACATTTTGATGGGTAACTTAAAAGTTAGTGATATGTATGGCAGCATTATGGAGTATATATTATCCTTATAATTAATCTGCAATTCACCTGATTAAAAAAAATTCCTAAATTTCACCTAAATTATTTATTTTAGTTTAAATTTGAAGAAAAAAGATAAGGTAATCAAAGCTAAAATAACACTTTGTTTGAGACTTAATTAGTGAGAGACATCAGACATTTCATTTTGCATGTAATTAATATTTTTCTACTGAAATTGTTTTAGCAAATCACATTTCACAATTTTCTGTTTGTGTTTAGCAGCTGAATCCAAGTTCTTTGCAATGAAACTGGTTGCTCTAGATTACTCTCATGTGTGGATGAAAAGTTAAATCACACCCAGTTACCACCTACTTTGGCACAATTGTATATGAAGGAAAAAAACAGAATTAACATAACCACAAACTAGGAATTAAATGAATTATTTCTAAAAAGATACATCTTGGCACAATCATGTTATTATGCATTGCTTGGACTCAGTAGTAAGGCATAAAATCTGAAGATGCATATACTGTAGCCAGAAAACACTCCCCCAACTATACAAATTACTTTGTAGAGTGTAGGAACCTGCTTCTCAGAACCTTCACTGAAAACATGCAGATGTTAGATACGAAACCTGGCTGAATGGGGTCAGGTCCAGGGAGGCCAGGCACTAGTGTTGTGCCACAAGGATTGGTTTTGGGACCAGTGCTGTGTGACATCTTCATCAGTGATGTGGAGGATGGGACAGCGTGAACACTCAGCAAGTCAGTATACAAAACAAATCTGGGATGAGTGTATGATACAGCAGAGAGTTGTGCTGTGATCTGGAGGGACCTCAACAGGCTGGAGAAGTGGGCTGACAGGAACCTTTTGAAGTTCAGCAGAGAGAAGTGCAAATTTCTGCACCTGTGGAAGAAAGTGTACCATTGTGTGTTGGGGCCACCAGCTCGAAAGCAGCTCTGCAGAGAGGGAATTTGGGGTCATGGTGGATGACAAGCTGTCTGAGCCAGCACTGTATAGTCATGGCAAAGAAAACCAACAGCATCCTGGGCTGCATTAGTAGGAGTGCTGCCAGCTGGTCAATGGAGCAATGATCAATCTCCTTCAGCGCTGGTGAGGGATCCTGTCAAGCTCTGACTCCTATTCTGGTCTCTTTGGTACAAGAGAGTCATTGATATGCTGGAGAGAATCCAGTGGAGTGCCACAAAGATGGTGACAGGACTGGAGCATCTCTACTGTGAGGAAAAGCTAAGGAAGCTGGAACGGTTTAGGCTAGAGAATGGAAGCTGGAGGATACTGTCAATGTGCAAAATAACTGATATAAGACAATGTAGAAGAAAGCCAGGCTCTTCTCAGTAACAGGACAAGAAGCAATGGACAAAGTGAAGAAACATATAATTCCATCTGAACAGAAGAAATGAGTGAGTCTGGTCAAATACTGGAACAATTTGCTCAGACACAATATGGAGAGAGTCAGAAGCTGTCTGGAAATGGTTCTGGGTTACCTTCTCTACTTAACTCTGCTTAAGCAGGAGGGTTGAACTGAATGATCTCAAGAGGTCCATCCAATCCTAAAAGGTTCTCTGTGATTCCTTGTGATTTGATGGCATATTAAGGATTTTGCATTGCACCACTGATTCAGAGCTTTTGATTAATAACATTTGCTTCAAAACTCAATTTTATTCTAATATTTCTGGACACATTTCTTCACACTTGGCTGACATACTATAGGTTTTACCAAACAATTCAATGGAACATTGAATAGAGTCTCATTGATAGAGACTCAAAGACAATGCCAACACTAGATCTCTGAAACCATGTTTCATGCCAGGGACAACAGACATCAGTTTTCTGAATGAAGATACCTCAGAGCTGAGCTAGTGCTGGTTTATGGCCTAGCCATAGGTGTAAACCCTGTGAACAAGCTGCAGATATGATATTCCTGGCTGGGAAAGCAACAATTGAAATGATCATTAGAGATCATATCCTGTATTTTGGCTGCTTAATCTCATACACATCTGTCAGTATGGCACTATGCCTGTTAGCACTGTTGTATGCCAATTTTTGGGGTCTTGGAATAAACTAGAGATACATTTAGGTGGGTAGCTTGAGCATGACACTAATATATAATCTCTTCTGCAGGGGTCATTACTTGGATCATGTTATGAAGATGTCAGTGCCTACCTCTTGGGATTTTTACTTACTGACATAAATGCCAAAGATCGCAAGTAGTCAAAATTAAGAAAGATTTTAGGAGCAGTAGGAAGGACTGTTTGCACTTTGTGGACAGTGTGAACATTCTACAAGTGTGCAAGAAATGCAAAACACAAGCTTTGGGGTCCAGGAATATTAATAATATTTTCTTCAGAAGCTAAATGCACAGGCTGTGTTTTTATGAAAGGAATTCAATACATGATTTCAGCTACATGTGTTTCACACCATTTCCCAATGCCATTTTGTGCAGCTGAGAACTTAGGCTGCAGTGCAATGAGTGATATCAAGCTTTGATTGATAAAAAAAAATTACCAGTTAACTTTTTTTTCTGCGTTTATACAGATAAATTTCAATCTGCTCATAAACTGCTTGCTATCAATAGTATTCCTGTAGTGTGGAGTGTCCTTTAAAAAAGGAAGTTGTGCTTTTGCTTCTTGATATCAGCTCTGCTACAGGAAGGAAATTATGTTCCCAAGATGTTTTACTAGAGATGAATTTGAAGTTTGGCATGAGTTTAAGTGTTTTGTTGAACTGAACACTGTGAGTATAATCTTCATAAATTGCTTGCATTAATCAAAAAGTGCTAATTAGTAGCTAAGCTTCATTTTTGGAAAAGATTGCATTTATTTATTAAGTTAAATAAAAAACCCTCTTCCCTCTGAGTGGCCCATGTAAAGAGGATGGCAGATCACAGCCTAAATATTGAGGGGAAATAAAAGCTTCTTAATAACAATTTCCAACAAGTAGATCTCACTAGGAGGAGGTGGAGCTGCCTAATGCTCCATTATGTGTTGAGTGTTGGATATCTGTGGAGAAACAGGAAAAAAACAGCTTTTGAAACAGCAGCATAAATGTTGAACTTCATGGGTCATTGTTTCTTTTTTTTCTTTTTCACACTATGGGGCTGTAGCTGAGTGCCTCAGTCCTTGTGCATCATGATTAAGTGGATTATCTCCATTTGGGTCAATGGTCAAAACCTGTTGTCTGGGACCACTGGAAAGAACAGACTTTATTTTCCTTGGGTCTGTGGGCATGCAAGCTCCATGGAAGAAGCTATCATCATGTTCTGCAAGGCTGAGGCAATGGTATACGTCTGCTGCTCTTCCATGCATAAAACAGCCCTGCATACATGGAGCTGGAGGAAAAATAAGAAAGCGCTAGAAGTGCTTCCAGTGTTTGAATGGATTTGCATCAAAAAGCTGAAGGTGGATGACTGAGAGTGAACTGTAACCATGGAGATATCTACTAGTTTTTAATTTTTTTTAAAAAAAGAAAGAAAAAAAAAGAAAAAAAAACTTTCACTTTTAGGAAAATTGCTGCTGTGACTGTCTACTGGAACAAATCCATCTTCCTCTCCTGTGCATGTGTGTATTCATGTATTCTCCATACACGGTGCAAGAGCAGCTTCCATACACAGACTCTGAGCCTTTGTTTAGTTGAGCCCTTTTCAGTGTGGCTGACTTTCACAGCCACCACTGATGGAGAACAGTGTCAGATGTGGATGGTGACATGACATAGTTGTACCAGCAACATGGGATATCAGCTGAGGAGTGGGTTTAGTGCTACTAATCCCAGCCTCCTCATCCCCTGTTTACATAGATCTAAGTAGTTCAGTTTCACTCTGATTGATGAGTTTTGTCAGGGGACATCTGGGAATTGGAGACAGGCTGCAATACTCTAATAAGGATTCAGGTATTGTCATGAGAGACACCTTCAGCCCACCCCAGGAAAATTGTGTCTGAAGAAGAATGAAATATTATTTAATTTTCATTGCAAGAGCAGGTATCTGTCTGCTTGTCCATCTACCTCCAGGTTGCTCTTACACTGTCCCGGTGAACAGCAAGAAAAATTCTTCGTATATCCAATACTTGAATTCTCACACCCACCCTCTGGATCCTTCAGTGCAAAAATACTTCTATTCCCTTTTATAGTTATGAAAGCTGCCCTTCACACTGGAAAGCAAAATTTGCAGTAAGGGTTTTATTTTTGCACAATTTAATCTCTTCAGGGAGTCCAGCATTTATGATCTGAGCTGAGCAGTCCACTAAGATAAGTACTGATCTCCTAGAAATATTTGTAATGAAGTGGGTGCAGAGAGAAATAGAATTTCTGTCTGCATTGTTCATGACATTGCCACTCAAACAATTGTTGAACTGTTCAACTTGAGACTTGCCAATAGATTTAACGAGAAAAAAAATCTCCTAGAAATTTTATGAGATCTTTATTCTTCCTGCCAGAATATAAATATTGAGTACATAAAAGTAATCTTCTCCCAGTAGTTTCAGATAACTTTTTAAAATTTTTGTCTTTTCTAACTCTTTGAGATGCAAATTTACTTCCTATGATCAAACTTCTACTGTCTTTGATAGTAGTTTTCCCAAAATAAAACTGTATTTCCCCACTGACCTTGACCAACACAAATTTTCATTAGAAAGAGTTGAGGATGTTCTTTTAATATTAAAAAAACCTAAGGACAGTGTCTGAACATACAACATCTGAAAGAGTTTTATGAAGAGCAAACTGAATCACTTGAAAAGAAAAAAATATTTGAAAACCAATGATGATAAAGGAGATAGAGTTTTAATCGTGAGGTTGTTTTATTTATTCTCTTTTAAGATCATGCAGTTCAATTAAAACATTCTAAACTGTGATATAGCAATGATTTACAATATAAATATGTTGGGGTTTTTTGTTTATGTTTTTATCATAAAGACTGATTTTTTTTACATCAGTGACTGATCACTTTCTGGTTTATTTAGTGCAGCTTTCTGCTTAGTCTCTTTAGAGAATGGGTTTGAAAAGACTGTAAAATTTAAGTGAGACTAGGTGAGCCTTCAGCTGTTGTATATGTCAGTGGCACAAACAAAACAAAAATTTAAAAATCAAACCACATTTCCAAAGGAATGCAGGAGAGCTTTCTGTGGCAGTTGGCAGATACATAAAGGCATTATTTTGCAGATATTATTGTTGATAGGTTTGATATACAGCATGGTTTGTCTGAGCCAATGGGATATTGTCCTCTTAACAAATCTCATCATGCCAGCAGTGTTGCTTCTATAGGATGGCTTATCAGCTCCAACCAGAGCCTGCTACACTTGCACTTGCCTTCATAGCCTGAGAGGAAAATAAATTGTTCCCAAGCAGTTAATAAGAAAGAATTATTGTGAGTGAGATGCATGACATTATGAGAAAGCATGGTGTTTTACTGACTAAATGTTTCTTTGCAACCAACCCTATCTTCCCTCACTTGACAACATTCCCTCTTCTCTCCCCCTCCCTCCTAAGAAAAAAAAAAAAAAACCACCAACAAAAAAACCACCAAAACAACCAAACAAAAAAACCCAACAACAACAAAAAACCCAAACCAAACCAAAAAAACACCTCAGGTTTATTGTAAATGAAATGAACATTTCATTTTTGGAACAGAGGCTCTTTAAACACTGTTACTGATGTGCCATTCTATTTCAAGAAGTGTACTTATGACATTTCTCCTCTGCATTTTAATATAGACATTGGAGTGAGCTGGAGAAATATTCCAATACTGCCACTGTTATGGCAACATGCATCTTCATTTTTGCTATCTATGCAGCTAAAAATGAACATATACAAATATATTACATAGCATACAAATATTAGACCAGAATACAACTCTCTTTTTTCTGTGTGTTAGTGGAGCCACTCCTGGAAAATTAAGGATTTATAGTAATGAATGTAAGCAGTTTATGGGCTAAATGCTTCTTACCTTACATATGTAAGTGTGTCCATTTAAATAAATGGAGCCACACAGGTAATAACATTTGATCTTCTAGTGAATTCCTCACAACCATTGTCAAAAACAAGAGGTGTTTGGTAAACTGCAAGTTTATATGGAGGCTGATAAATACAAAGGGAAACATAGGCATGTTGTTGTACAGCTTTATTGTCTTTTATCGTGCTATATACCTGATGTATTGCTCAGCCAAACAATTAACCAGCCCATCTTTAGCTTTATACCCCTGGTCCAACCCCATTTTGGGTAGGGAGAAATGCAAGCTATTTTCTTAACTGTGACTGTATACAGAGAACATATGGAAATCAGTTGTCATCTTTTTAATTTCATTTATACAATTCTGATTGTTCACAATTCAGCCATCTGCCATTTCTTATCCCAGTGCTGGCTGTCATGCAGGGTGTCTCAGAAAAAGCTGAAAATTCTTACGCAGAAACCACCATCTGAGGGAATTGTTCAATATTTTATTGCTTTGAAATGGAAAGTGGCTGTAAAGATCAAAGTACAAGAGAAAAACACTGATAAATACAACACTATTACAACTCCTAAGTGTTCTGGACTTCCTTAGTACCAGTAATCTTGGACCTCAAAACATTTTCAGATATTATTTAAACCTTTTGACATGTTTGTAGACAAAGCTATTTAGGTTTATATGTAGACAAAATTAGAGGCAAAATTGATCACCTAGTCTGTCATAGGCACCAAATGACACAATTGCTCAGGGTAAGAGGGGACTGACTGCAAAAGTACTACAGAGTTAGGCATATTTTTGAGATCATACAGTTTAGACTTTCTTGGGGTTTTTTAAATCAAAATTGAGTTTTTTAAGCAATATAAAAAAAATTTCCATCTTAGGATACATATAATTTCACTACAATATTTTGATAACCCATAGGCAATTTTGGAAGTCCTTTCAAATGCAGCTCAACAAAAGCTTTCCCTGACATCAATTTAACAGTACAAGAAGATTCAGGCCCCTTTTCCAGTGAAGCATCTCACATATGTATTGGATATGTATGTATATTATTGAAGCATTGCACCAAATATGCTCAAATTCACATACTTTTCTTAAGTCTCTCATTGAATCTTATCTCTTCTCACTATATGTAAGGAAAGAAATGATTAGGTGTCTGAGATTTGCAGAAACAGTAATCACACAATGCATCAAATCTGCATGTGTTGGCGAAAATAGTCACAACAAAATGTATTATGCAGAACAACCGGTCGATTTGATTAATTCCTATTCAAAATAGAAAAAGAGTAGGAAGATTTATTTCTTTTTATTATTCTGCACTACTGAAGCAAGTAGAAAGAGAAGGGGATTGTCAAGGTTTGGGCTACATATCACCCTGCCCCCCGTACGGGCCACCAAAGGATGTTATGGTTTTAAATTTACCAAATTTNTCTCACATATGTATTGGATATGTATGTATATTATTGAAGCATTGCACCAAATATGCTCAAATTCACATACTTTTCTTAAGTCTCTCATTGAATCTTATCTCTTCTCACTATATGTAAGGAAAGAAATGATTAGGTGTCTGAGATTTGCAGAAACAGTAATCACACAATGCATCAAATCTGCATGTGTTGGCGAAAATAGTCACAACAAAATGTATTATGCAGAACAACCGGTCGATTTGATTAATTCCTATTCAAAATAGAAAAAGAGTAGGAAGATTTATTTCTTTTTATTATTCTGCACTACTGAAGCAAGTAGAAAGAGAAGGGGATAAAGGATAAATTGAATTCAAATTGAGATTGAGACAAGCAACATTCATAAATTCATATCCATGCTGTTCTCCCAGAGCTTCACAACTAATTGCTTTGAATTTTTCTCCTGTTCTTATCTAGGCCATCCTCCATATGGCTCCATATGCCTAGTTTTTTCACCTTGAATTAGTTCTTTGTGTTTTCTCCCCTCCTAACCATAGTCTTTCTTAAAACTCATATCTGAGAACCTTATCTTCCTTTTGCTAATAAAGCACACTTCCTTCTGTTAATAAAGATTTTTTTAAAGGTCTTTAGAACACCTTCTAAGTAAATTTTTGACTAAAATGCCTGCTCAGTTCTAATGTAGCATTTTGCAGTCCTAGTCAGTATATATCAGCATATCTCTAATGAATTCAGCTCCATGCTGATTCTTTAGCACTGCCATGTCCAGTTCAGAAATTTGAAACAAAATGCACAGAGTAATTAGGAAATCAAGGTCTTTCTGAGACTATTTTCATGCAGAGAAACATCTGGGCCCCTAAAAGAGAGCCACAGGGTTAAAAACAGGTGGGAAACAATATCCACTTTTTTTACCATGTTGGAGTACAGGAAATTTTTGAAAAAGAAAAAAAAGTAACTTCCTAAAATGACTTAGAAGCAATCAACCTCAAATAGATAAACAGAGACATATAAGTGAGAAAGAAGGAAGATGAGAGGACAGATAGTGCTGTAAGAGGGCTTCAGCTCCAGCCAGTGAGAGGAGCTGGGGAATGACTGTGGAGTCCCATGGTGTCTCTGCTTCCATGCTCTTGTTGCTGGTGTGAGGGGCGTGTGCATGGGTGTGTGCATGGGTGTGCTTGTGCCTTTCTGTGTGTGCAGACACTCACGGAACACGGTTCCTCTGCTCACACACAAAGGATGATAATCCTACATAGGGGAATTGGAAGTAGAAACAACTCATAAAGGACTGGATACAGTTCTTTTCATTGTATTTTAAGGCAAAAGAGCTAGCTTCCCCTTAAGCTGTATGATAATCCCTTGTCCTAGGGACATAATTGCATTTAGTAGACTGTACTAATAGTATACCTGGTAGAACCTGCAATACTAATAAGCAGACCTTTTCTTTATGTGTTACTCTTGGACTGGAACAATGTGACATTACTTTGACATTCATGAGAATACAGGGTTTTTTGTCTAATTAAGTCAATCCAAACTTTCCTGGAACGGAAAGATGCCTTGTGCCAAGCAGAGGATATGAAATTCAAACCTTCATCTGAATGCTGAAGAACCAAATCCAAATTAAAATAATAATAATAATAAAAAAATAAGTCCCTTACATGTTTAGTAATAAATTGTTAAAGTCGTAACTGAATTCTTATCTGTGTTTAGTGCCAATGATGGTTAAGCTTAAAATTAAATATGTACAAAAACATTTGGACATGTTAAACAGATAACACACTATACAGGTGCAGCTGATGAAAGTATAATCCAATGCAGTGAATCTGCATTTCAAGGCTATAGAGTTGTCCAGTAAGAGGCTGAACTGCAGAATGCATCCAATGTAAAAAAGAACAGGTCTTTCTTCCATTCCCTTTTAGATGAGGGGATACTGTGAGAGATAAGCCTCAAAACTGATTCTGTCTTTCTGAAATCATAAGTTCCCATCAAAACACAGACCAATGCATACATTCATACAATTAGGTAAAGTTTTATCAGGCAGTATCAAGAAAAGTTTAACATTAAAAGCTGCCTAAGGGAAAGAAAATTACCTTGGTATTTCCTGAATATAGGTGCTTGCCTATACAAGGTCTCAGATCTACTATATAAATCTACTAATAAATGCTAAATACTAATAAATCTACTAAATCTACTTAATAAATCTACTATTTAATAGTATATAACTCTAAGTGTTTGGAAAAGATTATCAAGAAATTTAGGTGAAGAAAAAAATTACACTATGATTTAGAGCTTCAAATCCAAGATCAACTTATTTAAATTAAAGTCTACCTTTCTAACATGTAATTTTAAAACAAAAGGAACTCTACGATTATTACATTAACAAATATAAAAAACTTAATATATCTTTTCTATTAAAGCAATATTAAAACCAATTTTGAGAGCTGTTTCAGAAACTTCCTTCCCAGTTCTTGAAAGTGGGTAGAGCAGCATAAAATATTAATACCACTCATCAGGTGATTGGCATCTCCCTACAAGGCCACAGGAATGAAAAATAGGGAATTTGGCTTGTTTCATTTAGTACAATGTTGGTCTAACCCACTGACAAAAGTGACAAGCTAACTTTGCTAGTTCTAACACAATAGGAGATTCTACCCTGTTAAAACAGGTATGTAACATCTTCAAAATTTATCAGAATGAATCCTGCCAGCAGCCAGCTCTGGCATTCACTTCATCAGTGCAGAGTTTGTATTCAAAGGTAAGTTTGTAGTTGAAGAACTACTGTTTTTATCCTTGCTTTTTCTAGACCTGTAAATCTCAAAGCACCAGCTCATCTGCTGAATTTGGCACAAGGTTCAGCTGTGTTCACTTATTTTTCCTTCTTACCACTGCACAGCTCTGGTTCATGTATAGGCCACTGTCCATCTCATGTTTTGGATAAGGCTTAGGTCCTGTGGGAAAATAGTATGTGGTTACCCAATTTAAGACTTTGAAATAGCACATGTTCTCTGTCATCTCTATTGGAAAATTCAGTCTGTGCTACTTTCCAAATTGAGTACGTATAATATTTTGACATATCTTTTCAGCCTACAAAGTGTCCTCCTGCTGTGATAGCCACTGACAATAACCAGACTAAGCCTTAAGTCTATAGCCCGTGGAGGCTGAATTAACAAAACTAAGGAAAACTTAGTTTTGCCATTTCTTGATTTCTGAATTTTCAGTCAGAATATTCTTCCATGTTCCTTTCTTTTTCATAGTAATTTCCTTTTAATCTACAGCAGTGACTGCATCTGTCTGTTGCCCTTGATAACAATGCCTGGAATTGAGCTGTGCAGTTGCACTGAGAATGACTGGATGCTTCTTTACACCAGCTACGAGTCTGCTCTGCTTCTGCCAGCTAGGAATGGACTCATGTATTTGTCCTGGTCTGTCCTTCTTGTTTAATAGTATCCCTGGTTCAAAATACCAATGTACCATATCAAAAACTGAAGCAAAGCAAAGTTGAAGCAAAAAATTTTAATCATAGCCACTTTGGCTCACCAGAAATGTGCATCTGTAGCCTTCTCCATGGATTGTTCAATGAAAGGACTTTAGCACCAGAGTAAAATTTTTTCAGCTTTTCTCTGTAGATAATAATCACATATTCTCTTTGCTTAGACTCCTTGCTTATCTTAAGTCATGATCATTAAAAAAAGTGGTAAAACCGGAAAGGATGAAGAGAATAATAAGAATGGAAAGGAAAGTGAAAGGTAAATAAGAAAAAGAGGACCGAGGAGAGCTTGGTCATATAAAGAGCAAGGTGAAAAAAGAGGGCAAAAAGAAGAGAGGAATGAAAAAACAAAACAATTCATTGTGCTATTGGGTTTTTTGCATGAAGGAACAATATGTAGATCTTAAGTGAATATGTTTTAAATATTATGAAATTAATGTCAGAATATAGATTTATGTGTTTAGTACAATGTTCTCCTACCCTGGGAGTTGGAAATGTAGAGTGATTATTAGCTAGGTTTCTGTTGTTCTTGAGTAGGTATCTTTTCTATTATTACTCTGTTCCACTATATGATCACATTTTTTGCATAATTTAGATCTGATGTATGCAAGTGCCTCCATTTTGAACAGACCATATGGAGAGCTCCATGAGTGCCCAGGGAACCAGAAGTATGCAATGATTAACCATGGTTTCTGTTATTTGTTAAGCAAATGAAAAGAGCTGGGAAATAAAAGGCATTTCATGATGGTTTCTATGTCCTTGTACTGTCCTTTGGTTGTGCTGCACTAGGGGGGAAAAAAGAGGCAAGCTTTAATACAGCAAAGGAAATTGCATAGCCATTTACAAGATCCAAAGCCAGAAACGAAGGAAAAGAAGGCACTGGAGGAAAAGGCAAAAATTTATATAATAGATTGGTGATGATAAAGTAAAGGAGAAAGATATAGATTGCACATATATATATTTTCTGGATCTGCATTTCACTGGATCTAAATTATGAACTGACTGATAAAGGAAGAAAAAAGATTCAGAAGACACAAAACATATTTTCAGGTTCTAAAGAGAAAAAGCAGTGAAACTATTCCTACGACTACCTCTGAGACCTCTGAAATTTGTTTTCTATTTATTTAAGACTTTTTATAAGGTAGTTTTATTAATTTTGTCTTTCAAAAGAGAGAAATACAGCATGGCTTTTACTTCACCTAATATAATTTAGTTTAATAAAAATTAGTATGTCTACACATTGACATATGTAGCAGATCCTGGTATTGTAAGATGGAATATTAATGTGGCAACAGAAAGTTTAGCACTAGATAATTTCCAGGTATTCCATGGGTCATATTTGTCTTTATATAATGCATCACAAAGGATGAACAGAATTGAATATATTTGATGCAGAAGAGATGGATTTTCACTCTTGGATGTAGTTAGGACACCATATTATGTTACTTCCATGTGAACGATGTAATCTGTTGATACTAATCTGATACAGAGAGTTTGGTTGATGCTTTCAAAATGGGAGATATTAATCTCTTGTAAAGAGGAGGAAATATAGAAATCAGGAGCAAATGGTGCAAAGAAAATGAATGATAGTGTAAATTAAATTATTCAGGTTAATTTACAAATTGGAGACGAAAAATAGAACTAAAGACTTGTAGATATTCATTGTGTTTGATGATATGAGATAAAAGAAGAAATTATTCTGATTTTTTTTAGCAAACAGGAAAGAAGTCTAAGGCTCAGTGATTATTTTTAGCAAAATGAGACAATAAGTATCTGTTGACCTAGAGTTAGCCCTTGGTCTGAGGTTTGATTTTTAAATAATATTTATTAAAGAGCTGAATACTGCAATAGATGACACAATAATATTTAGCTTCCTCAAGACTTCAAAATCTTGATGGAAAGATTTGGGGCTGATGCAATTCGTGAGGCTTAACTTGAAATAAACTTGGTCATTAATAAAAAAATGTGTGTTTATTTATACTTTCTTTTTTAAAGAAGTATTTTAACCAAAAACATTACAACTATTACATTTTGGCATAGGTGTTACCCACCATGTGGTGTGTTTCCCTTGAATATTTCTATGAGCTGGAAACCTCTAAGTATTTTGCTGCCCTTCTGTGTAGCTTCCAGCTTTAGCTTTTTGAAAGGCTCTAGATGCCCACACTAGAATGCAAGTGCAAAAGCAGAATTCCCTGTCCAGAGAACTTCTTAAGCTAACCAGATATTGTTGAGATTTAGAGATGATGTGAGATATAAAAGTATTAAACAAGGGTTTTAGAAACATAGTTTTGGTACATGGTGCAATAAGTGCTGTTATGACTGGTTTTGGTGTCAAAGTCTTCTTTTAAACCACTTGTTTCAGTAATTATAAACAAATTCATCCAATGTCTCTTGTTACATTGCATCTGATAAACTTGCTTGTCCAGCTTTAGATATTTAAGCATGATAGAACAGAATCATTGGATCATTTTGTTTGGAAAAGATCTCTGATCATTTACTGAGCACTGACACATCCACCACTAAACCATATTTCTATGTGCTACAGCAACACTTTAAAAAAAATCCTAGAGAGACAGTGACTCAACCATTTCCCTGGGCACCCTGTTCCTGTGCCTAGCAAGCCTTTCTCTGAAGAAATTTTTCTTAATGATAAGGAAATGAAGAATGAGACAGAAAAAGGAAAGAGATTTTATGTTTGACAGCTATACTAGACCTGTTTGTTATACTTTTTAAGGAAATTTTTAAGATTGCTATTTCTTTTTGTATGTGAGATCACTGTGCACCATGTTCTAGTTGACCTAAATACCTAACAACACACATATATCAAAAAGAATGGAAAATGCTCCTCTCAGGAACTGGTTATAGATCTTGAGATTTTTAACTGTAACAGAGACAAAGGAAGAAAGAAGAGATCCATAAATGCTGACAGAGAAAAGAAGAATGCCACAATTCATCTTGTATGACATAAATGCTAACTTTGCTAGTACTGGGAGAGAAATCTTTATTTCCTTCTGAAGCTCAACACTAACATTCTTTAAAGACAATACTATATGTGGGATCTATGATACTTTGACAAGTGCTCAATAGCTTGTTCTAAAAACTTGTTGTCTGAGAGATTTTATAAGAATTATATGTGTAAGAATAATTCTATCAATGAAGTGTCATAATTCTGGTTATAATCTTGTGAGTTTTAATTGCTATTACTTTGTGGATTTTTTTGACTGAAACCACATTTTGTTTAGCCACTGAGAGTAATTGAAGGAAATAAAAATTATTTTCCAGTCAAAATTAAAGAATCATGGGTGATTTGAATTGGAAAGGACCTTAAAGATCATCTAGTTCCAACCCCCTTGCCGTAGGCATGGAACCTTCTACTCAACCAGGTTGCTCAGAGCTCCATCCAGCCTAGTCTTGAGCACTTCCAGGGGTGGGGCCTCCACTACTTCTCTGGGCAACCTGTTTTGCTGCCTCACCACCCTCACAGCGAATAATTTCTTCCTAATAGCTAATCTAAGCACACTCTCTTTCAGTTGGAAGTCCTTATCCCCCTTGTCCTGTCACTATATGCCCTTGTGAAAAGTCCCTCTCTAACCTTCTTATAAGTACCCTTTAAATTCTGGAAGGCTGCTCTAAGATGTCCCCAAACCCTTCTCTACTCCAAGATTAAAATAGCTTCAACACTGTAAGCCTTTCCCTTATGGGAGAGGTGTCCAGACCTGTGGTCAGCTTAGTGGCCTCTGCTGCACTTGCTCCAAGTGGTCCATGTCTTTCTTGTGTTGTGGGTCCCTGGGCTGGGAGCAGTACTCCAGGAGCAGTCTCACAAGAGCAGAGTAGAGGGAGAAGAATCATCTTCCCAGACCTGCTGCTTTTGGTGCAGTTGGCATTCTGGGCTGTGAAGAGCACATTGATGAGTCATGTTGAGCTTTTTGTCCACAAACACCTGCAAGTCCTTGTCCCCAGGGATGGTCTCAATCCACTCTCTGCCCAGCCTGTACTCGTGCCAAATCAGGTGCAGGACCTTGCACTTGGCCTTGTTGAACTTTGTGAGGTTCCCACAGGCTCACTATTCAAGCCTGTCAGGGTCTGTTTGGATGGCATCCCTCCCCTGCAGTCTGTTGTCAGCACTATGCAGCTTCATGCTGTCAATGCCACTGTCCATATCACCAACAAAAATGTGAAAATGTGCCAGTCCCAGTACTGGCCACTGAGGAGCACAACTCTGAAATATTTGTAACTGCTTTAAATCAAAATGATGGAAACATATCTATGGCACCTATGCAGATAAGAATTTTCTGAGACCATTGTTATTCCTTTTGTCCAACTCCTCAGACTTCAGACTTAGTTACGGACAGATGATCATGACTGATTCTTCAGTATTTATTTTTGATAGCTACTTTAGGACTCTTATACATAGAAAAACACTTCATTTGGTCTGTTGAACCCTGCCTACACTGAGTGCAAACATACTTTAAAAAACAAGAGGTTAAGAGACAATAAAAGACATGGTTATTTCCAAGAATATATAATTTTCTCTAGCTGAATGACCAACCTTGTATTCAAATCCTGAGACATGTATCTTAAGGAAAATTGTTTTTTCTTATGGTCACCCTTTAGAATGAAAGAAGGAAGAATTGTTTGAAAGAGTAAATAAATAATCTCTATTTGAAATGTTTTTTATACTGTGAAATGCAATAATACCCGAAGTATATATTAAACTTATAGATAGTTATACTGAGACCCTACTTTTTCCCCTCCTCCTTGAGAAAAAACCTCACATCTGTAAACCTTAATAAAGTATTTGAAAATGCTTTTTTAAAATGTTTGACAAATTTCAGGCCTTCATACTTCAAAAGTTTGATGAACACACTTAATACTCCTTCTTTCAGGAGAGATAAAACATACAAATATGACCTTATACTCTAAAAGGGGTGCACTACAAAGTATCAAGTTCCATCAAGGCATACTTGGGGAATATTCAAAACATAAAAGTCCCACAGTAATTAAAAAAAATTAAATCATAGCTTTGAGTGGATTGTGAGGCTGTATTGTGTGAGACTAAAAAGTAGTAATAATACTGGTGTATATGCAGAAACAGATCACTGATTCAAGCACCAAATTGCTGGTTCTCAGACTATCCCAAAAGAGCATTGAGGTGCTAAAAGTTGATGTTTGTTAGCAAATTAATCCTGTCAAGACTCTAAGTTAATCTAGTTTCTTCACTTCTGTTTTCAAGAATACTACAAAGAGAGACTTCTCTTTTCTCTGAACTGAAATTCAACTTTTATTACTCCTATTACTGCTGTATTCTCACTCTCACTCTCATCCACCATCTCTTTTGTACATTTTACTCATTTCAGCTCTACAGGAAACAGAAAAACAATACCTGCAACAAAACCATGAAGAAGAGAGAAAAAAAATCCCAACACATAATTTCAGGATGTAGAAAAATGACTACCATGACAGGACAGAGTAAATATTGCTGTTTTTACTCAAAAGAGCACTAATATCCCTTTTTTTTCTACAGCAATTTTAAGAACAAGTTGAAGTACTAGTATCATTGCAAGTGCTACCAACTTTTGATCTGTTTTAAGTGAGGATTTGTGGAGAGATGTCAGCTGACTACACTAAGGAGAGCAAAAATGTGAAAAACTGGAATCTGCTCATTCTATGGAGCATCCCATAGGTACTGGATTATAAAGTCACCCTTGTATACTTTCTTCCTCAAAGTCCTTAAAGAAAGAAGCATGCAACTCTTTTAAAACTTAATTTTCTGTTCTTATGTATGCAGCATTTGATGTTGTTCCTTTGTGCAAATGATATGATAATGTTGCTGCCTTTGGGAGAGAAGTTTCTAATAGCTGAAGGGAAATACAGTCTCTCAAAGGAACTGATGCAAAATCAGTTTGGGTGTAAACAGATTCAACCAATTGTTTTCAATGGAGTTGCATGAATTTTAAACTAAATTAAGCCTGTGGTTACTCCAGTGCTGTAATCATCAGGCAAAATTCCCATTATCGTCATCAAAGTTTGTGGGATGTAACTATAAAAAAAGATGACTCAGAAAGCTGCATGTCCCATTTGTCTTTCAAAGACAAATTGTGAGCATTTTTCCCTTTGATCACAAGGTCAAAAAGT
>VWYP01000042.1:789-12334 GCA_013400435.1 Pycnonotus jocosus
TCCCCCAGAGGTGTGACCCCGTCCCCCAGAGGTGTGACCCCGTCCCCCAGAGGTGTGACCCCATCCCCCAGAGGTGTGACCCCATCTCCCAGAGGTGTGACCCCGTCCCCCAGAGGTGTGACCCCGTCCCCCAGCTGTGTGAGCCAGCCCTGCCCAGCCTGGGGCAGCCTGGGGCAGCCTGGGCAGCGTGGAGGGGGCACTGCCCGGCCCTCCCTGCACACCAGGGGCAGCTGAAGGGACTGTGGTGGCCAGGAGGTGCCACTGGTGAGTGACAGTCCAAGCCTGGGGACACTGCCCTGGCTGGATGGGGTCAGTCAGTCCCTTGTCCCTCAGGGTTTGTGACCACAGCACTGGCACCTCTCACTCTGTCATTGAGATGAATGGTCTGGTCCTTGAGAAGGGTTTTTTCCAAAAACTTCATCACAGCAGGGACCTCTCCAACCCCCCTGCAGCTGTTTAACCCCTGCTAGCCCTGCCCTGGGCAGGAGAAGGGAGGACACCCACAGGAGCAGAGTTCCCTCTCCAGCACCTCCAGGAGCTCTTCCTCAAGTCTGACCATGTCAGAAGTCCTTGGGAGATCCCTAAAAAAAACCAAATGGGGCTTTGGGAACATTTAGAGATCAGTTCATCAATCCTGTCCTGGAGCTCATCTGAGGATGATCTCGAGAGGTCCCTTCCAACCCCAGCGCCACTGGTGTTCTGATCTTGTTCTCAGAGTAAGGGGAGATGTTGGATCCTTGATCCCAGCTGCATCTCCATGAACCAAGGACGATGTGGAGGTACCAGGGATCACAGAACCCCAGAATCACTGAGGCTGGAAAATCCCTCCAAGGTCACAGAGTCCCCCCTTGTCCCCAGCCCAGAGCACTGAGTGCCACCTCCAGGAATTCCTGGGACACCTCCAGGGATGGGCACCCCAAACCTCCCTGGGCAGCCCCTGCCAAGGCCTGACCAGCCCTTCCATGGAGAAATTCCTCCTGAAGATGCTTCAGGGAGAACCAAGCCCGAGGGTAAGGACAGCTTGGGTTCAGGTGGCCTCAGCCACAGCCTGCAGTCACCTGTGACCCTGGGGGCAATGGGACACCAGAGCAGCTGCCTGAGGGGTGTCCCTGGACCTACACCACGGCTGGACACATCCCAAAGGGATTTTCCCAGCTCAGATGGGATGTCCCCATGGAGCTGGCAGGTGACACACAGCTGCAGCCCAGCTTTATGGGATCCCTGGGATCTGTTTGGTGTGGTCAGAGCCCTGGAGATCCCCTGGTGTCTGAGGGGACAGGGAGCCAGAAAAGAGCCAGAGGAGCCTTTTGGGGACTTTTGAAAGTCTCAGTTGTTGTTTCAGACCCTGATCGAGCCGCAGGTCAAGTCACAGGAAAGTGGCACAAACTGTGCAGGTCAACAGCACCTTGGATGGAGGGTGGGAGCCCTTCCAGGAATCCCTTTGTCAAACCTCACAACAGCCCTGTGAGGTAGGAAACAGCCCCCAGAGGGGCCCTGAGGCACAGAGAAATGCAGTGGCTTGGCCAAGGCTCGGGACAAGCCAAGGACAGGGCAGGAGTTTCCCTGCTCTTGTTCCCAGCCTGGGGCTCCTTCCCCTTGGACAGCGGAGTGTGAGCAGCCCCTGGAGCCACTGCTGGGCTTGGCCCAGGAACAGGGAACAGGAACAGGGATCAGGGAACCTTGTGAGGGCTCCCCAGCCCCTCCAGAGCACCCTGGGAAGCAGCTGCCCCCGGCCCTCGGGGCACTCAGACACTCCCAGACAGATTCTCCTTCCAGGTGACCCCAGGATCGTCACTGCTCATCCTTGTGCAGTGGGGCAGGAGGTCAGGAGGAGCCTGAGAACTTGGATCCTTCATGGAAATGTCCCAGCACTGCAGGGCCCAGCCCAAACTGGGCCAGAGCACCTTTCTGTCATGGCANGAGGAGGAGGAGGAGGAGGAGGAGGAGGTAGCTGCAAGGACATCACACAGTCACCAGCATCTTCCATGGGTGGGGATGTTCCCTTCCCTGGGTCACTCCAGCCCATGTGCAATGTCCAAAGGAACCAAAGCTGGCAGGGAGGTTGGCCAGGGAGCAGGGCCAGGAGCTGTGGTGGGATCTCCACCATGGAAACCCCACCTGCAGCCAGGCCCTGGCTCAGCTGTGGCACCAACCTCCCCTCTCCACCCCCGCCACCACGGTTTGTGTGCTGAGTACAAACTCTGTCTTACAAAAATAGTCCTCTGGTATCAAAAGGGTTAAAACAGGAGGAACAGGAGAGCCCCGTGGCCACAGCAGTGCAAATCAGGAGAGCCAGCTCAGGAAGGGGGGGCCCGTGTCCTGGCATTGTCACTTCTTTGAGGAGAAGGAGGTGGACTGGGCTTTGATGGCTGGGACTGGCCTGGAGCAAGAGGAAAGGGAAAGGAGACAACTGGTTTGAGTGCAGGCACCCAGCAGCTCCAGCAGCACCTTCCCCAGCCCAGGAATTCCCCCATGGATCCATGGATCCAGGTCTGGCTGGCAGGAGAGGATCCCCTGAGGCTGCAGTGCCCCGAGGGTTCAGCAGAGCAGAGGGGCTGCCAAGGACATGGAAACCCCACACTCCATCCCCTGGGGCAAAGGACATGGAAACCCCACACTCCATCCCCTGGGACACAGCTGCCAAGGACATGGAAACCCCCCATGCTCCATTCCCTGGGACACAGCTGCAAAGGACATGGAAACCCCCCATGCTCCATTCCCTGGGACACAGCTGCAAAGGACATGGAAACCCCACACGCCCCATTCCCTGGGACACAGCTGCCAAGGACATGGAAACCCCACACGCTGCATCCCCTGGGACACAGCTGCCAAGGACATGGAAACCCCCCATGCTCCATCCCCTGGGACACAGCTGCCCCTGCCCTGGCTGGGGGGCCACAGGGACCCTGTCCTGCCCCTGGGAGCCCCTGGGAAGGTGGATTGATCCCCATTTCCCAGCCTTACCCACAGGGGNTCAGGGAACCTTGTGAGGGCTCCCCAGCCCCTCCAGAGCACCCTGGGAAGCAGCTGCCCCCGGCCCTCGGGGCACTCAGACACTCCCAGACAGATTCTCCTTCCAGGTGACCCCAGGATCGTCACTGCTCATCCTTGTGCAGTGGGGCAGGAGGTCAGGAGGAGCCTGAGAACTTGGATCCTTCATGGAAATGTCCCAGCACTGCAGGGCCCAGCCCAAACTGGGCCAGAGCACCTTTCTGTCATGGCAAGCATCTCCCCGAGACGGTGCCCGGTGTGGAGCTGCGGGGGCAGGGCTGGGGGCTCTCCAGGCCTGGAGGAGGAGCAGGAGGAGGAGGAGGAGCAGGAGGAGGAGGAGGAGGGTGGGGAAGAGCTGCAGCCCCCCTGATCCCCGGGCTCTCCCCGGGCACGGAGCTCTGGGCAGTGCTCGCAGCTGGGATTGGGGCAGGACAAGCCCCGAGCCCTGCAGGAGGAGCAGCTCTCCCCAAATCGCACCCTGAGCTCCCCGGCAGGACTGTCCTGTCTGATCCGTGAGGATTAACGCGGCCAGGTGCCCCCTCCTGGTGTTTATGGTGTTATTTACCCCCTCTGCCTGTGATTAATTTATTTTCCTAGTGTGTAATGCAAGGACTGGGAGGCTGAGCAGGTACCTCAGCTTGGTTATCCCACGATTTTAGAGATTATTACAAACATGAGTGGCTTGGTGCTGCTGCTGGTGGCTTCCAGGCAAGACCTTCCCTGCACCACCTGGCCCTGTGATTTTATTTGAAATAATCTCATGGTGAAACCTAAATAATCACTTCAGGGGCTGGCAGAAATGGCACAGCACTCCCAGGAGCAGAATTGGCTGCACAGATTTCCATCCAAACCAAAAAANCCTGGAGCAAGAGGAAAGGGAAAGGAGACAACTGGTTTGAGTGCAGGCACCCAGCAGCTCCAGCAGCACCTTCCCCAGCCCAGGAATTCCCCCATGGATCCATGGATCCAGGTCTGGCTGGCAGGAGAGGATCCCCTGAGGCTGCAGTGCCCCGAGGGTTCAGCAGAGCAGAGGGGCTGCCAAGGACATGGAAACCCCACACTCCATCCCCTGGGGCAAAGGACATGGAAACCCCACACTCCATCCCCTGGGACACAGCTGCCAAGGACATGGAAACCCCCCATGCTCCATTCCCTGGGACACAGCTGCAAAGGACATGGAAACCCCCCATGCTCCATTCCCTGGGACACAGCTGCAAAGGACATGGAAACCCCACACGCCCCATTCCCTGGGACACAGCTGCCAAGGACATGGAAACCCCACACGCTGCATCCCCTGGGACACAGCTGCCAAGGACATGGAAACCCCCCATGCTCCATCCCCTGGGACACAGCTGCCCCTGCCCTGGCTGGGGGGCCACAGGGACCCTGTCCTGCCCCTGGGAGCCCCTGGGAAGGTGGATTGATCCCCATTTCCCAGCCTTACCCACAGGGGTCTCTGAGGCTTCTCCACTCACCTTTGAGGTGGCATCGGTCTGCAGGGAGGAAAGGGGAGACAGCATCAGCATCATCCCTTCCCTCCCTCATCCCCCAGCACTGCCCACAGCTCCCTCCCGGCTCTGGGCTGGGGGGCCTGGGGCCCTCCCCGGGGCTGGCACCGCCCTCCTCCCAGCCCCTCTCACCCCCCAACTGGGTCACCGATCTGTGGGGTCACTGCAGCCCTTTGGGATGTCCCTCCCCAGGGACCCCCCAGTGCCTCCCCCAGCTGCACCCCGACTGTGGGGACACCCAGCTGCTCCCCCACTCACTTTAAGGGCCTGGCGGGGTGGCTGGAGCCGCTGGACACCTTGAAGTTGGTGGGAGGGACCATGACCAGCAGGGTCTGTCCGTGGGCAGGGGGCAGCTCCTTGGCCAGCAGGGGACTCCCGGGCAGGGGCCGGCGCGGGGGCTGCTGCTTGGGGACCGCCTGGGGCCACAGGAGAGACAAAACCCTCAGAGGAGCAGCCAGGGAGCCCCTGCAAACCTCCCTCCCCCTGCAGAGCTGAGATGCTTCAAAGCACCCCAAAATAAACCCTGAAAACATGCTCAGATCCGAGGGGTTCCTGCAATGTTGGAACAGGTCCAGCCCTCGGGGAGCTGTGACAGCTCTTTAACAGAGCCCAGCACAAACTCAGCCAAAGCCAGCCCAAACTCAGCCAAACTCAGCCCAAAGCCAGCCCAAACTCAGCCAAAGCCAGCCCAAAGCCAGCCCAAACTCAGCCCAAAGCCAGACCAAAGCCCAGACCAAAGCCAGACCAAAGCCAGCCAAACTCAGCTCAAACCCAGCCCAAAGCCAGACCAAAGCCCAGCCCAAAGCCAGACCAAAGCCAGACCAAAGCCCAGCCCAAAGCCCAGCCCAAACCCAGCCCAAAGCCAGCCCAAAGCCAGAGCAAAGCCCAGCCAAACTCAGCCTAAAGCCAGCCCAAACCCAGCTGAACTCAGCCCAAAGCCCAGGAGCATCCTCAGCTCTGGAAGGGCAGCAGGGCCCAGTCCAAAGCCATCCCAAACCCCATTCAAAGCCATCCCAAAGCCCAGGAACATCCCTGGCTCTGGCAGGGCAGCAGAGCCCAGTCCAAACCCCATTCAAAGCCATCCCACAGCCCAGGAACATCCCCAGCTCTGGCAGGGCAGCAGAGCCCATTCAAAGCCATCCCAAACCCAGGGAATTTCCCCGGCTCTGGCAGAGCAGCAGAGCCCATCCCAAAGCCATCCCAAATCCCATTCAAAGCCATCCCACAGCCCAGGAGCATCCCCGGCTCTGCCAGGGCAGCATCCCCGGGCGGTGCCGCTCACCTGCGGGCTCCTCACGGGGCTGCAGGGCAGAGGTTTCCTCGGAGGTGGGAG
Source organism: Pycnonotus jocosus (assembly GCA_013400435.1). Taxonomy (NCBI): domain Eukaryota; kingdom Metazoa; phylum Chordata; class Aves; order Passeriformes; family Pycnonotidae; genus Pycnonotus; species Pycnonotus jocosus. The sequence goes on from VWYP01000042.1 coordinate 6,622, forward strand.
CTTGGCCTGGGAGGCGCCGGCCTTGGGGGGCACCAGGGGGGATTTGCCGGCTGGGGGAGGGGGCCTGGCGGGTTTGGGGTCCCTGGNGGGGGTGCACCACGTTGATGGGCTGAGAGCCGGGCGGGGCAGCGCCGGGTTTGGGGAGGAAGGCTGTCCGTGCGTCCTGAGGGAGCAGAAAAACACCATGGGGAGGATCCTGGGGTTCAATTCTCCTGGGGCTGGGCAGCAGGGGTGCCCTCCAGGCCTGGGGTTCCCTCCAGGGAGCTGCAGGAGGAGCACTGGGACCACCCTCTGCCACCCCCATTTTCACCATCCCACCCAAAAGCTGAACGTGCTCAGTGGAGAACCCAGCAGTGCTGCTGGTTGGGTGTGATGATCTCAGATGTGAATATCAGAGAGCATTTCCAACCCTCCTGGCTCTGTGTTTGCTCCTCACTGACCCCACGGGAACACACAGGGATCACAAAGGTGCTGCAGATCCAGAGCAGGGGCAGCTCTGGTCAATCCACAGCAGATTTCCAGCAGATGGGAGACATCATCCAAAAAACCTGAACTCTTCCTAAATCCAGCCCTGGTGCTCAAAAAGCACCAGTGAAGGTTAAAAGTTAAAAATTCACTGAAGTGTGGTACAGGATAAAGAAAAGAACTTGTGGAAAATGAGGGAATAGCAAATGAAGGAATAACCAAACCTGCAAGAGCCAAGAGCAATGACCCCAGGAGGAAGAACAGGACACCATAAATCAAACTACAAAGCCAAAGACCAACTCTGTTTGAATTTTGGGCTCATTAACATCATAAAATACTGCCCCCCACCCCAACACAGGCTGTGATCATCCCTCACTCCCATCTATCCCTTTTCCATGTGGGAGATTTCCCGGTGGAGGCTCCTGGCAATCACCAGGGCACTCTGAGCTCAGCAAACTCAGATTTAGGAGGGATGGGCACACCTGGGCACGGGCTCAGTGCAGACACGGGGCAGCACCAGCACAGGGCACCAGGGCTTGCCCAGATCCTGGGAGTGAATGTGATACCCACAGGCTTCACCTCCCAGCAGGGACAACCAACCTGGCTGACCCCAGTGAGTTATCACTGATTTTAATGAGTTATCACTGATTTTGATGAGTTATCACTGACCTCAATGAGTTATCACTGACTTACCACTGACCTTAGTGAGTTACCACTACCTTTAACTATCACTGCCTTTAATGAGTTATAACTAACCTGAGTGAGTTATCACTGATCTTAATGAGTTATCACTGACCTTGGTGAGTTACCACTGGCCTCAATGAGTTATCACTGATTTTAATGAGTTATCACTGACCTTCATGAATTACCACTGACCTTAGAGAGTTGTCACTGATCTCAGTGAGTTACCACTGAACTGAGTGAGTTATCACTGCCTTTAATGAGTTACCACTGACCTTGGTGGGGTGGCTGGAGGCTGAAATGTTCCTCAGGATGAAAGCAGCTTTGGGACGGGCACCGCTCGACTTCCGGCCGATGGATTTGTTCCTGCTGGGGATTGGGGACACGATAAAGCAACCAGGGGAGCACCAGCTGCCTGGAAAACCCTGCCCAGCAGCTCCTGTCTCAATTAACACCTCATTAACAGCCAGCCCTTACTGCTGGGGAGCAGGGATGGCCAGTGTGTGATGGACACCAGGGATGGTCAGTGTGTGACAGGGATGGTCAGTCTGTTATGGACACCAGGGATGGTCAGTGTGTGACAGGGATGGTCAGTGAGGGGCAGCAGGGATGGTCAGTCTGTGACAGGCAGGGATGGTCAGTGTGTGATGGACACCAGGGATGGTCAGTGTGTGACAGGGATGGTCAGTGTGTGATGGACACCAGGGATGGTCAGTCTGACAGGGAGCAGGGATGGTCAGTCTGTTATGGACACCAGGGATGGTCAGTTTATGGGTCAGGATGGTCAGTGTGTGATGGACACCAGGGATGGTCTGTTTATGGGTCAGGATGGTCACTCTGTGAGGAGCAGCAGGGATGGTCAGTCTATGGGGCAGGATGGTCAGTCTCTTATGAACACCAGGGATGGTCTGTTTATGGGTCAGGATGGTCACTCTGTGAGGAGCAGCAGGGATGGTCAGTCTATGGGGCAGGATGGTCAGTCTCTTATGAACACCAGGGATGGTCTGTTTATGGGTCAGGATGGTCACTCTGTGAGGAGCAGCAGGGATGGTCAGTCTATGGGGCAGGATGGTCAGTCTCTTATGAACACCAGGGATGGTCTGTTTATGGGTCAGGATGGTCACTCTGTGAGGAGCAGCAGGGATGGTCAGTCTATGGGTCAGGATGGTCAGTCTCTTATGGACACCAGGGATGGTCACTCTGTGAGGGGCAGCAGGGATGGTCACTCTATGGGTCAGGATGGTCACTCTGTGATGGACACCAGGGATGGTCAGTCTATGGGTCAGGATGGTCAGTTTGTGAGGGGCAGCAGGGATGGTCAGTCTGTGAGGAGCAGGGATAGTCAGTCTATGGGTCAGGATGGTCACTCTGTGAGGAGCAGCAGGGATGGTCACTCTGTGATGGACACCAGGGATGGTCACTCTGTGAGGGGCAGCCTGCAAGGATTGTGAATTGCCTTCCATACCAGGCCACCTTCAGCACTCCCTGGGTCTGTCCTGACCGAGGCCCATTCGTGCCCTGGGCTCAGGCACTGCTGAGAGCCTTGGAGTGCCCAGGGCAGGGCTCTGCAGCCTCCAGGGCTGCTCTCACACAGAGCAGGGTCTGGGCACCCCGGGCTGCCCCTGCCAGGCTGGGTGAGCAGGGCCAGCCTGCACTGGGTGCTAGGGACAGGAGGGTTTGGGGTGCCCCACACACCTGCAGCCCTCCTGGCTCCTGTGCCTGCTCTCCTTGATCCACCTGTGCAGCAGGGAGTTCTCCTGCTGGTACCAGTAGTAGATGGTCAGCGACAGGGTGGGCAGGAGGAAGAGGAAGATGACGAGGACGGCGATCAGGACGGACTCGTGGGCTGGCAGGGGGAGCACAGGGAGCAGTGAGGGGCTGGGACAGCCACCAGCCTCTGGCCTGGCCCAGTGGTGACCCCATGTGCCCATTCACGGCCACCCGAGCTGGGGACATCCCTGCTGGTCACACCTCAGGGAGGGGACAGCCCTCGGTGACCTCTGGTGACAATGGGTGGCCACCAAGCAGCCAGAGCTGGGCACAGGCTGTGACAGGGAGCAGGGATGGTCATTTCCCACCCAGGAACAGCCCCCACCCAGCCCTCCCCTGGAGCACCCCAGGGTGCTGGGGACAGGCTGTGACTCACTGTGGCTCTGCACGGGGCCGCTGTCCACGCTGCCACCCAGCCCCGGCTTCTCGCAGAACGGGGGGGCCCAGCCGGGGTCACAGTGACAATTCTTGTTGCTGTTGCAGACCTGGGGACAGAGGAGAGCGTTGGACACCACCAGGGATGAGTGGAAATGGTGGCAGGGCAGGAATGAACAGATGGTGACACAACTCTGCACTGAAGAAGCTTCACCCTGACAGTGACACCCCTTGGACATCACAGAGCCCTGGGATGGGCTGGGAGGGAAGGGACCCCAAAGCCCACCCAGTGCCACCCCAGCCATGGCAGGGACACCTCCCACTGTCCCAGGGACACCTCCCACTGTCCCAGGCTGCTCCCAATGTCCAGCCTGGCCTTGGGCACTGCCAGGGATCCAGGGGCAGCCCCAGCTGCTCTGGGCACCCTGTGCCAGGCCCTGCCCACCCTGCCAGGGAACAATTCCTGATTCCCAAGATCCCATCCACCTCTCCTCTTTCAGTGTGAAGCCATTCCCCCTGGTCCTGTCACTATGTGCCCTTGTAAAAAGTCACTCTCCCTCTTTTCTAGAAGCCCCTTTTATTCCTGAAGCTCTCCCCAGAGCTCTCCCTTCTCCAGGCTGACCAACTCCAGCTCTGAGAGCCTTAACCCTGCCGGGCAGAACGAAAGGGTAGATGTGGATGTTTTACCTGTCACAGAAAGGGTAAATCAGATGTTTTATCTGTCACATCCCTTCCATAACCCAGCAGGAATTCCCACAGCAGTTTCTGTTGCCTCCTCTGACAAAGCCCTGCACTGCACAGAGCCCAAACCTCTGCAGCCTTTCAGCTTTGGGGAACAGCGTCTCCTCCCCTTCCCTGAACCACTTCCCTGCCCTTCTGCTGTCCCAGTTCTCTTCCCAGCTCTTGTTTTGCTCTCAGGGGGAGCAGGCACCTGCTCTGAGCTCCAAACACTCCCCAGCTCCAATCAGACCCCGATCCAAGTTTTGCAGGTGGTCCTCACACCACAAACAATCTTCTGACTTGGACTGGGGTGAGCAAAGATCCCAGCCCAGCCCCACCTGGAGCTGAGGCGTGGGAGGGGTCTGAGAGGCAGAAATCCGCTGGGTCACGGGGCCCATCCCTGTGGGACACCCTCGGTTTGGCTCCAAGCCCTGCCCCCGAGGCCAGGGATTCCCTGGGGCTGCAGCAGAGCTCACCCCGTGGCCGTGGCAGCGGGACACGCACTTCTCCAGCTCCAACAGCGACGCGTTCTGGCACCGGCGGTCCTTGCACACCTGCGGGGGACACAGGGGGCTCAGCTCACACAGGGACCCGGCACAGGGGACTGCTGGCACTGCTGGGGGTGCTCTCCAAAGGATTGGAGGGCTGGACAATGCGGGGTGGTGAAATGGCATCGTTCCAGGGGATGGATTTCACTCCCATTCCCTGTCCAGGGTGGCTCAGCAGAGCCCAGCCCCCTCCACACACAGCCCACCTGCCAGCTCCTGGAGGAACCATTTCCCATCTGGCCCCAAAACCCAGGCCCTGGCCAAAATAAACAATGCTGGGTTTCACAACTGGCCATATTTCCTCATGAAAATGTCACTGCTCTGGCCTTCCCAATGAAAATGTCACTGTTAAAATGCCAGCCAGGGAAGGCTGTGTCTCCACAGCCAACCCTCTCTGGAACACATCCCTCCTTTCACCAGCCTCTCACCCTCTCAAAAGTGCTTGGAGATGCAGGGGCTGCAGAGACCAGTGCCCAGTTGGCACTGGATTTATCATGTTTGTTGATCCAGTTGGCACTGGATTTATCATGTTTGTTGATCCAGTTAGCACTGGATTTATCATGTTTGTTGATCCAGTTAGCACTGGAGTTATCATGTTTATTGATCCAGTTAGCACTGGAGTTATCATGTTTATTGATCCAGTTAGCACTGGAGTTATCATGTTTATTGATCCAGTTAGCACTGGATTTGTCATGTTTGTTGATCCAGTTAGCACTGGATTTGTCACGTTGATTCCTGGCAGAGATTTCCTGTTTCCTCTGGGAAACGATCTCTCCATAGGAAGAAGCCTCATCCATCAAATCCTGGGGCAGCTCCCGCTGGGGTTGCTCCACTCTGAACCCATTGGGTGAGGAAGCTTAGAGGGCAGAGAGAACAATTTGGTGGCCTAAACACGACTGAGTATCTGGAGATGCCCAGAAATGCCCCGGGTGAGAAGGATCTGGTGGCCTGCAAACACCTGGTGGCAGCAGCCCAGGTGTCACCGAGGCCACATCTGCAGGTGTGGAAGGAGCCACATCCCAGGGCCTGGCAGTGGCACAGGGAAGAGCCATGTGCACCCTGGAGCTGGGGCAGAGCCCAGAGATGCTGTTTTGGGGGGCAGTGTGTAACCACAAGTGTGTGTTCTGTTTGGCTGGGGCAGGGTTTGTTCTTTA
>VWYP01000043.1:0-14531 GCA_013400435.1 Pycnonotus jocosus
AAAAAAAAAAAGTAGCTATACACCGGTCCAAGAAAAGAGTAATACACTATGTCTAAGATGTTTTCAGGCACATTATATTCTACTGAAGTGTCAAGAATAAACATTAGCCGCTGGGCAGATGGAGCTCATGCTGAGAGAGTAATGCCATGTCCAGTATAGTTAAACCACAAAGAATAGTAACTACCAAATTACAACATGATATTTTCCTGTGCCCAGAGCTCAGTGGGAAATCCAGAAGTAACTTCTACCACTGTGATTATGCACCATATAAAGTTCTTATTTAGTAGCTTTGCTCATAGAGCAGTGCAGGATCCTTAATAGACCCTTCATCAGCTGACTGTCAGATTTTCCAGGGCAAAGGGTCAAGAAACACTGCAGCATCTCACCCCCATATAGACACCCTACACCACCCCACCCTTTCAAGAGTCCTGGCAAACCAGTTTGCCTCATGTCAGGGATCTTTGCTTAAAGCTTTTTTCTGCATCTCACCCACTTATGATCAGCTGAGTGATACACAGGGGACCATATTTAGATTAGTGAATCTGCCCCTTAACTTCTAAATGTTGTCACCTGATTTGGCTTTCTATAGCACCATTGATATGATGAAAACTAATAGAAAACTTCTGTCTTTGTCACTTTGTAGTTTCAGGATTGTACCATCAAGGAGTAATTCTTTCAAAAATCTTTTAATAACTCCGGGCACACTTCTTTGAAAAGTTGTCGTTGTATTATTGTTTCTGATGAGAAAGCTCTAAATTTAAGTCATTGTACTTTTACACTTAACATTTGTCATACGATAGCTCATGCACTGATTAGAGACAGATAATATCCACAGCTCCTAGTCGTGAGTTCCAATGCAGAAATTTACAAAGATAAATAGAGCTTAATTACCTGAAGATTAGTTGAATAATCCCACTATAATGAAAACTAATGAAAAAGGCTCAATAAAATCATGTTTTAAGTAGTGTTCTAAAGTTGAGTCATATACTGAACTAACCCAAAAGGGAATTTTGTTTCTTTTAAAATTTCACATGAACTTTCAAAAAAGAACACGCTTATTACCAAAACTTAATAGCTCCTATTGTTCTTTTTCTTAGACTATCTTCAATGTACCTCAGTACATACTGTACCTCAATAAAAGTGCTCACCATAGCTCATAATGTGTTTACAACTAAATCTTCGTTTCCAGAGTAACATAATGTTAATGTCAAAGTACATATAAATTGTATGAATTCCTTTCAAGAAATTAAAATTACACTTTACTTTTAAATAGGATATGGAACTTTATAATTTCTGCACTGAGTAAATTTGTTTGTGATATGTTTTATGTTTTGTTAAATTTTTTTTTTTTACTAGTTTGATAGCAATATTTTATCCTAAGCAGATAAAAGCAATAAGGCATGTCCTTCTGAGTACAGTATGACTTTTCTTTTTCCATTTGGGAATTTAGCTGAGTGAGGAAGTGTTCTGAGGCATTCTCATTCAATAGCATTATACCTCTTTTAAAAACACAGTCAAGGCCTGACTTAAACATTCTTTGCCTTGGCTACAAAAGTAACATCCACTAAGAATTGTAGGATACCATTCCTCTCCCACATGGACATATTTTATTTGTTACATTAAATTGTTCCATCAAACTGCTACATTAAATTGTTACACTAAATTGTTACATTAAACTGTTGCACTGTTGGCATATGAACATCAGTAGCAAAGTAACACATATGGTAAAAATGTTGGTTTCTCGTTTCATGAATACACGCACACAGAAAATGATGGTATAAAGTCAAGAAGAATGGTGTTATAAATGAAAGGAGATTTGAAATCAATTGGTTTGCTTGGGGTTTTTTCCTGAGTTTATAAGAGGCTGAACAGTACCATTTAAAACATGATTAGTCCATATTCAGTTTGGTTTGGTTTCTTGAATGAGATTTTATTAGTGTTTTCACAAATTTCATTAGGAAATATTTTTATATTCTGTATTTGAAATACTCGACTCAAGCTCCATAATTAGCCAGGAAATCATATATAATTACCTGGATTTTAGCTTTAAAATACTAAAATTGGGTTTAAGGTATCTCAATTATTGTCCTTTCTGAGGCTGTAACATCAGTCAGCTGTAATTCACACCCTCACAGCTGAGTTCTAGCTCTAACTGGGTTCTATTCAAAACCAAGCAAATATTTAAACTTGCTTACCCTAAACAAGGGCTGCAGATAACTTAAACTATTCTTTTAGATTTTCCTCTAAAATATATTAAGAGTAAACATTGCATCAAAAATAATGGAGACCCTCTTTAGGACATCAATACATTTTCGATGAGGCTTTTTGAAAATCACTATAACAGATCACAGTGTAATCCATCACTTTAATTATTTGTTGCCTGTACTAAAGTATGCATTTGAAAAATGCAAATACAGTACTGCTTAGGTCAGTATAGTTATGCTGGAGCCATTGTAAAAAATTTTTTTTGCCTATGTACTTTTATCCTGAGTATTTGGATGTGTGAATTACAGAGTTATGATTTTTAGGCTGATTTGTTGCTGAACGAGCAGAAAGGAAAAGCCAAGCCAAGAATACTTACTGTCTTTCAAAAACTGCTGTTAAATAGCTTATCAAATATTTTGAGTGGTATTACTGCTTGTATAGTTAACACTGAACTTTTTTTATGAAGAAACATTTGCAATTCCGTAAAGCAATTTGGACTTCTTTCTCGTTACAATAATTGCAATAGAACTTGGACAGAAAATTACCTAATGGATTTCTTCTTTTCTCTACACCTTTCAAAACATAACCATCTGCCTCCATCCACACCTCCCCCCTAAAAAAGCTACTAGCTGCAATACATGGTAGCCTGTTAGCACATTTTTTTGCTATAAAAATTGAGTGAAAAGATTCAAAGATTCATAGTTAAGCCTTTATGACTAACCAGAAATGGAAATATTGTGCTTAAAACTGCCTTTGTCTGAAAATCTCAAAGGAAAAAATCAACTTGCCACAGTATAAAGTGAAAATACATAGAGATTTTTATTGTTCTCATTGTTCTATATTATGACCCCAGATCACTAATGAAAGTAGCTAAGAGAGCCTGGAAAACATATTCTCAACCAGCATCTCTGGTCAATAAATCCTAGAGGAGGAATCTGAAGAAAAGCAAGAGGAGAAGTGGTAGGAGAAGAGTGTCAGCAGAGGCAAATTTCTTTCTACTGTTTTTATACAACAATGGTACAACAAAAGTACTCCCTGAATACAGGTAACAGAATTTACCACCTGAAGGGGTAAACTTTAGCAACAATTTTCAAATATAATAAGCCTCAAGAGTCTCTAAACAAGACTCTGTCTCTACTATTAAAATGTTGATGGGAATCAGTAGTGGTGGCTGTGGTTTTTTGTGACAATATTTCCTTCCAGTCTGAGTATGAATATACCTTTGCATTTACCACATTTAATTATTGCTTATAAAGAAATTAATAGAAGTACAGACTCACCAATTACCTTAGTATACCTGAACACACTCCTATTTTTCTTTCTCATCCTCTCATCTTCAGTGGTAGATTGCCTTAAAACAGTAAGCATATACTTCAGACATCAAAATTAATCTCCAACTTCTCATCAAATTAAAATTGCACACCATTTTGCAATCCATCAGTCTTTTGATTGACACAGATTGTTAGCTTTCACACAGTAAGACTTGAATAAGAGCCAAATGCCTATCACACATTCACTCACTTGGCAGGAACATGGTTGCTCAGGCCAGTTTTGGGAACTGATAATCCAGCCCTGGCCCTCAGTGCCTAAATTTCCTTTTAACATCCGTTCTTCAGCAATAAATGCACTGGACTGTAAAAAACAGGTTCATATTGTATGAATGTTTGTGAATCCTCTGTTTGGGAATTTGCATGTGGTGCATAGCTAAGCCCATGGCTGAAGCTGGCTGGGATCAGTTTCATCCGTTGAAGCAGATGAGTTGAAAAACACATTCAATGATATCAGCTGCTCCTTTTATACAGGTATGCAGATTACTTGGATTTAAACAGCCTTTTAGAATAGCTCTGGCAAAATTCCTCCCCGTCCCCCTCTTTTTTTTTTTTTCTTCAAAATATATCTTTTGATTTGCAAAGAGAATGCATAGAAGTTCTCAGCTTTCTCACAGCTGAAAAAAATAGTGTCACACATTAAATGGTATGCAGCCCTGAAGAGATCATCCTATTTCCTTGAGCCAGTGAATCCTATCTAAATTTGTATTTCATATAAACTCTGCCAAATATCCCAGTCTGAACCTGAGTTTGATTACAAAGTTTTCAGCAACTTTAACAAATATCTTCATTGCAGTGCACCTATTAATTTGAAGCGTGAAAAATATGCAGAACCAATGTATCTTTGTCTCCTAATGATACAAATTGACAAGGTAGATATCCTCATAGCAGATAAGTTCTAAAATTAGTAACCTAGAAATTTGTGTAAGAATTTTCGGGCTTGACTTGCAGAGCTGACTTTTCAGAAATGTTCTCACTTTAATATTTACACAATAGAGTTCCCCTTCACACCATCAATTACCATTTCTCAGTAACAAGCACTACAAACTATCTAAAATTCCCAGCCCCTTCAGGATGGTTGAGGTTACACAATTATATAAAAACTGAAGGACATGATACATTTGTTTTAGTTCTCTTTTCAGTATCGACTGACAACGACTGAAATTAAATCCCGTTGTAACTTTTGAAAGCCAAATGTCTTTAAGCCATGAGTGTAATTTCTTCTTCCTTCAAACTCTTCCTTCAAGGCAGGGTTTGCTGCCTAGGCTTAACTCTAGATTTTGGTGCAGCTGTGTGACCTCAGGTCAGACAGCTGTGCAGAAAGAGCCGTGCAGAATGAGCCATGAGAAGCGAGGTCTGCCCTGCCCTGCCCTGCTTTGTTGCTCTTGTCCCTTGTCCTGGTCAAGCTGTGCCACAGCAGTGCTGGCACCTCTCTGCTACAGACCTGTGTGGTGCTCTCAGCTCCTGCTCACACCAGACCTGCTCTGCTCACCATGAGCAGGGGAGGGGACTGTGGGGACAGAGTTCGTCAGTCATGTCTCCACCCTTGCCTGCCTCATTGTCATCCTCAGCTGTTGGCTGACCTTGGTCTCTGGAGCAGTCCACCCTTGATGCAGCCTGGTGGAATTCTGCCGTGTCCTCAGACACAGGAGGATTGAGTCTCACCTTGATTGCATCCTTGAGGAATCATCTTTCAAATCTCTGTGGTTTTTTATTATTAGCCTAAGCAAATACAATGGGAAGGTTAGCTTAGGACAGATAAAAATTCACAAGAACAGTATTTGATTTCTGTGCTCTCTCTGGTTCTCTTCCAGGGAGGTACATACTTTTCCCTTTCCAAAGAAGGTCACTAGCAGAAGCAACCCAAATTGCTGTTAGGGGTCCTTTCTTATTACCTCTTCAGTAGCAGATGTACCACAAAATGTTACCCGGTTTGTGTAAAAGGAAAAAGGTCTTGGCACATATTGAAATATTACAAATACCCCTCAGTGCATCTCTCAAATGGGCAGCATCAGCAGCACAGTTATCCTGGAGCCTAACATCTACAAAATATCTGTGACTTTGCTGGACCAAACAGATGATGGCTATGTAGAAGTTTCAGCCTGAGAACTTTGAGGAAAGCCACACACATGAGAGAGGTTCTATCATATAAACTGTCCAATTGTCCAGTGTGGACAACATTGACTGCATAAGGCTCTAACTCAGAGCAGGGAAGTCTAATTTAGATGTACTTTATGATCACCATTACTCATTACACTGCATTCCTTTATATCAACTTATAGAAGGCAGCCTGCAGCCTAATTCGTGTAAAACATCCCTGAGCAGAGGGATTTGGATGCTCTCTTTTCTTGAAATCTAGTTTACCCACTGTAGACTGTACTGTTGAATTATGCAAAAGAAATGCCAAAAAGAGACAATATTGATGTAGAATGAGGCTAGAATGCCAAAAGAAAATAATTTCCTTGAAAAGCAGTGTCATAAACAATACTATAAGCTATTTTTCAGTAGACAATGGAAAGGAAAAAAAAAATTAAAAAGCCCTGAAATAAAAGAAACCAATTATATATTTCTACTGAAAAGCAACATATGACCCAGAAGATACCTACATTTCTATTTATTAGAAGTCATCTCCAAGGTTTAGTTTGAGTTTTCTTTAATGAAACCTTAAGCTCTGACAAAAGGTGAAGCTGAACATTTCTGTGAAATAGTTTGCCTTCAGAAAGCAACATGAGGGCAAAAGATAGTATATGATATAAATAGAACAAAATGATATGATAAACCCCTCATTTTTATTACAGCTGCTATACTGGTAAATAACCTACTGTAGACAGGAAAGTGACAGTCTCCCACAGAAGTAGAATAAACATTAAATTGATGGCACCGAATGATTCATGACCTCATTTTATGTGATGTAAAAATCTGGATGTAAAGTCAAAATATAGATTACCTCTCTTGGAGGAGTTACAGAGAAAAACTATTATGAGAAAATCCTTCCTAAAGGAGAAAAACATGGGGTTTGATAATGTAGAAATTCACAATATCTATATTCTCAATTCTCAATATTCTATAAGAAGTGAGATATGTTTTTTTTTCCAGACATTTCAGAACCCTTTAAATGTATGGCTGACATTTCTCTCTCCACTGATCTTACCAGACTCTTTTTTTATTGCCCCACAGGGATAGTTTTCACTTAGTATGCACATAATTCCTATAAACTTTACAGGATTTATGCTCATGCATCAGAGATAGAATAGATATCCTTGATCTTATGTCTACATATTCTTAGCAGAGAGACTTTAAAAACAGGTAGAGGATAAGCTTTGCTAGCTCTGTAGTTTATTCTCTGAATCCTAAATGTGGTAAGTGCAAAGATATTTACAGGGGGAAAAGATGAAACCACAGGAAAGGGAAAGGAAGACAGCTAAATATCTTACAAGTAAGAATTAGATATTAACAGATTTTGATTGTTAACAGAATAAAAACTAGTTCCAAAACATTGCTTTCTTGAGAAGTAAAAACTTCCAAATATTTTTGGTTTTAATATTTTCAGCCACCTTTTTCACAGCGTGTTTTTCTGATGGTTTTGATCAAACAGAATATGCATTCCTTCATCAATATAAAGGTCAAGCAAAAATATAGCACTGTTTCATTTATTGTACAAAATATACCCACAAAATAAAAGAAAACACAGTGTACTGAAATACTGCTCATCTCCACTCAAGGAACTTTGCTAATTCAGAACAAAAAGGGATGTAGTATATAGCAGCTCTACATGTTATAAGGTCTCAGGTATGTAACATTTCTAACAAAAAAAAATTGGAAAGTTTTTTTAATATAAATGCATCATGTGTAGAAAAGAATCATAAAAGGCTATTGCTTATTACTATATTGTAATAATAAGTTATAAGTACATTTTAGTTGATTCATGGCCAAAAGAATAAAGACAATAAAAACCTCAAAGAGACAAAATAACTTTTCACGTGAATATATGTAGAATCTTACCTAAAGTGGTAAAGTAACAGTTACAGTGGCTGCGTTTATAGCAATATTAGAAGATGAATAGGAATCTGAGAAGAAATCCAGAAGTAAAGAGTTCCTGCCAAACAAGCAATTTCTAAGAAACATTCATGTCAAGGCAGTTCCTGTGAGGCTGTCTGTTGCTTTCTTTCGTTATAGGGAATATGGCCACCCTTTTTCCCCAAAAACTGAGAGAAGAAACCTGCCCTTTTTGCTCACACTTCATTTAATTCACAGGTAATCAAACATTATCTTATATCTGAGGAACTAGGCAAACAATCTAATTACTGCTGGCATTAGGAAGGATGGGGTGAAAGGAATTTAATTTAAAATCATGAATGCCAATTTTCATGTTTTGAATTTGAACTCCTAGAAGTTCTACCACATGCTGTTTTACACTGACTTTGCATTGACTTACATTACGTACATGAAAATCAGGGGTTTAACCTGTCATTTCTTTCAGTCACAGTCTAAGAAGTCTTTGTCACCAAAGGAACAGAACTTGAAGAATATCACATGCTTAATGAATAAGCACAGCTTGTTACTCAAGGATTTACTATTTACAGAGATTGATTAGGTTAACTGTATGTTAATTTTCATGACTTTGACCTCTGTGACTAAGCAAATGGCTGTATTGACTACTTTGCCTCATAGTCTAAGCTTCTAGTTTTTCCTGAGTTGGGGATGATTTGCTCAAAGGTTAAAAAAAAATTGAAACTGCAAGTTATTTATTTTATGATAGTATTTTATTTTTCTTCCTCTTGAAATTTAGAGACAAGGCTGGAGAATAACCCATTTAATGACTGACAGGGATCATATTTAAAACCATTTTAAAAGTCTACAAATACACTATATGCTGCTATCATCTGTTCTTGAGCAAGGTTTTACAAAAGCCACAGAGCTGGCTGACCCTGGAAGTTGACATCTTCAATATTAAATGTTATCAGTTCAACAGCCAAAGAAAGTGAGGGATGCTATTTACTAATGCTGTACCTTTACAGGGGAAAGCTAAGCTGATTGACCTAGGAAAGCTACTATCTGGACAGTGAAATTGTACTTTTCAAATGACTGAATAGTGATCAAGCTTTGTCAAAGAATTTGAGCTCATGTCCTCATTAATCTCTTCATACTTCCCATTTAATCCTATATCTTGAGAAGAGAATTTATGAAGCAACAAAACTCTTTTGCCTATGTGATCTCTATGGAATCCCTAAAATAATCTGTTAGATTTGGCTAGTGACTTGCAGGAAGAAGGTAAACAGCTCAGTTTAGTAGAAAACTAAAGTATGTAGCATTATTAACACAAAATATTAAAGTTTTCTTTCATATGAATAAATTATGTGTTAAAAATCATAAAATCACAGTTCCTTTGAAAATACACTTTTTTGTTGTTGTTTGGATTTTTTTGGATATTTTTTTCTTTTTGTTTTGGTTTGCTTGGTTTGGTTTGGTTTTTTTTTTTGTTGTTTTGTTTTGTTTTGTTTTTTGTTTTGGGGGTTTTTTTCTGTCAGCATAAGGAGCTTGATTATAATCAGGAAAGGCCAGACTAGAAGCTGCTAACTTGATGGTCATAATAATCCCCTTCCCTTAGTCCTGCTTTTTCCTGTATGGGTAGACTAAGGAGGGGATCAATTTTAGCACAGGCTTTTAAGTTCACCTATTCATTCTCACAATAACTGATCAACATGAACAACAAGAAATGAAAATCCAAGTTGAAAAGGAGCCTTTGTTGAAAGTACAATGCTTAGGTTCTTTAGTCCAACACATTTAACACAAAAGAAAAGGAATCAGTAGGATTTCAATGGTGGATTTTGTAATAATCAAGAGAAGTGTTTCTCTCTGAGAAGTATAACCATTTTAGAAAAAGACTTGCAGAACTACATTAGTTTTAAGTAACCTGCAGGAAGGAAATCTAGCCAGTTCAGGGTGTTTAAAACTTTACTTTAGAATTAGTAGTTATTTCAAACAGAAATTTTTTGCTAAAACACATAATCAATTTTAAAACACTATGTATAATATTTTATTTAATAAGTAAGCATACAGATAAAGCATACAGTGGAGGTTTTCAGCATTTCAGATGATGTGGTAAGAAAATATGCAATACACAAAGAGATCAAAGTTACAGATTTTATGTGAAATTTGTCAAAAGTCTTTCCAGTTTTGAAACAATAGTTATTTTTTAATTAAAGTTAAAATAAATATTTTATTTTCTATTCATATGTAATATGCTTTAAAGGGTTCTTTTAATTGGTGTGCTGCAGGCTGCTGGTAGAGAGGGAGTCCAAGAACTTGTAATGGAAAGGGATTGTAAATGAGATGCTGCTTGGGTTTTCTCACAAAAAGCTCACAGATTAAAAAGGTCTTTTTGGCACATTTTTACTGAAATAGGGAGCAATCTTCCTTTCTAAACACTCCAGTGTCATGTGCTCTATGTGTGTTATTTTATTTTACAACAGGGCATGATTACTTTGTCAGTGGCTTCCAAACACCTAATTATCTGCAGAATCATTTATTTTCAGAATATATAAAACCAAAGCTGTGTTTAAACTTATGTCTTGGAGATTCATCATGCTTGGATAGAAAAGCAATAAGGAGAACTTTAAGGCAAGTATAATTTTGAGACTCTGAAATGTATAGCTATGATTTATAATTGTCTTTTCTGTGTGTCACCCAAAGGGAGAAATTATTAGATAAAAGGGTACAGTAAAGTGGTTAATGTGGTTGGATTTTCAATGAACTTGAGAAAAAATGCCTACATTTTTAGGTGTATGGTAGGATCAATGACAGCTAAGGTTTTCCTATTTAGTTAGCTATATCCCTTTTGAAAATTAAATCTAAATTTCACACTTTGTGGAAAATAATCTTCTCCTCGAGGATGTTTCCAGGTGTCCTTGTTTTCTCCTCAAGGGTTTATGGAAGAAAAACTAATAGAAGAACAGAAAGACTGTCAAGCTATTTTACAGCACTACATATATTAAGTCACTCAAATTGATATAATCATCTACTCTGGCAACACTCCACAGAGTATAGTCAAATTCTGGCAGAAATAGAAGCAGAGGTAGACATAAAATAATCACACTAGCAATGCCATATTATAATTTTTAAAAAATTGTTTAATATGTTAATAATCAGCCTTGTAAAAAAAAAAAAAACCAAACAAGAAAAACAAAACCCCAAAAAAGGCAGCGAAACTCAACAAAAAAGAATCTTCCAAACCAACAATCACCTTCAATCATTTGATATAAATTATTTAAACATAGACGTTCTTCTGCAAGGCTTGGTTGTACTGAAGATTATGCAGCAAACGGGTAGAAAGTGGAAATTTGAATTTGAATTTCTCTAGAGCTTGGAAGTTAGTTGTAAGTACTACATTTCTAGTGATTTGATCTTTGCAGTTATTTGTTAAATTCAAATAGATCTAAATTTGAGAAGCAGAAATCATGAGGATTTTTTTTTCCCATGGAAAATATTTCTGTAATTATTTAAAAGAAAATATCCAGGTTTTCAGTTTAACTTTGTGGTAAGCAGTAACAATTTTACTACTTATTTTTTTGATTCATGTTAGATTGAATAAGTGGTAACCAATTCTTCATACTCTATGTCAAGGAGCACTCTCCATAAAGCATCAGAGAACTTAACTGCCTTCCTCTTGTGGTCACTTGCTCTCTTGGGAAGGAGTCATGTGCACAGCAAAGAAGAAGATGAGGAGAAAAAATTCTTTGGGATGGAAGAATTTGAAGTTTGCTGCAATTCAGAAATCAGTAAAACCGGGAATAAACTCATGGGAAGAAACGCAGAATGGTTTGGGTTGGAAAGGACCTTAAAGACCATCTAGTTCCAACCCCCTACCATGGACAAGGACACCTTCCATTAGACCAGGTTGTTCAAAGCCTCATCCAGCTTGGCCTTGCACCCTGCCAGGGATGAGGCATCCACAGCTTCTCTGGGCAATCAGTTCTGGTGCCTCACCACCCTCACAGTTATCATACACAAAAGAGGAAAACGTGGTTGGAAAGACTTATTTACAACATCTTTTATTCCTGTTCTGTTTCACCTTGAGTCTTCTTTTCATAGGTACTTTAACAGTGAGTTTCTTCAAAGTATGACTTATGCCTTTTACTGTTCTAATAAAACCTATCTTTTGCAGTTTAGAGCTCTTCTCTCTGCAACATCTGTTGTTTAAAAAAAGGAAAAGTAGTAGGGTAGGCTATTTCTAAAAGCTTTTTCCAAATGTCAAGGCATGTTTTAATAGTATCCAGAATGTCTGTTTTGTATTTCCTTGTCTCTTTGTACTGTTTTTTGTTCTTTTTTTAAATTCTCTTGTAGTAAGACAAATTTTATCTTTTTCTGCCAAAGTTAATGTTCCGATTTGAGTACCCTGCCATGTATTAACAGTCATACTCCAAAAAGCCAGAAGAGAATATTTTATACAGAAAAACTCCAGTGTCTTTTCAATCCTATGCTGAATATTATTTGATCAACTTTTAGATCTTCACATGTGAACAAATAAAATTATTATTTTAAAAATATTTTAATATGTTCAAGAAAATATACTATAAAATTCAGAATCCTTTGGCTTAAGAAGTCACATGTTTTAGTTATATAAGTGTTTACCTGACTTTCCTTATGTGTCTGTTAAAGTGTAAACAAGACAGGAAATTTTCCTGACTATAACTCTATGGAGAAGAATGATGAAAGTCAAATTAACATAAATCCTGTTTTGCCAAGTACATAATTTACTAGTATGCTAAATTTTCTGAGAAGTTCACGTGGAGAAGTGAAAAAGAAAGTGGGGAAAGTGGGAACTGTCTGAATTGCCTGTGGAAGCAGTATTAGAAGATTTAAACAAAAGATTACTATAGCAGAACTATTTCCTCTTTGTTGCAAGCCCAGAAAAATTAAGTTTTCTTAAGGAAAGAGAAAATTAGTCATTAAGCCCTCAATTACCAATTGCATATTAGAGGATGAGTAAAGATAGAACTGGATGATTAATTTTTAAAGTTTTTATAGGCTCAATGAAAAGACAAAGGAAGTTTAAGTTTTATGAGATTGGGATTAGCTTGGCTCATTAGAAGTAACTGATGGTATTGGCAGGACTGCTTTAAACCCTGTTTACACCTGCAGTCAGTTGATGTAACTGTGCCAAACAGGACAAGCTTGTTCCTTGCTGAGCTCCATTAAATCCATATGGTCAGTCAGAGAGGCCTCAGCTGCAGATCTACCACTGTTCATAGTCTCAATCAATGCAAGGGCTACCTTCAAGCTGTCTGCTCATGGCACCAGCACTGACTGTTTTCCTAAAAGTGTTGTCGAAATAATATTGGCAAAAATAAAGTCATATAGCCAGGAGGTTACCAAGTTGGATAAACTTAGAGTGTGATCAAACTAAGAAGAAAGGCTTCACTCTGAGAGAGTGGGCGGGTGGAGGAGATTTGTTTTTGAATATTTTTTTCCCATCTAAACAATATAATTTATTTCTTTAAAATATTGGTGGTTATAGTGTATATGCTGATAAATATTATACTGGCCATAAACATTTTCATTATCTTAAAGCAAAGGTGGGAAAAAAAACCCAGAACCCCCTCCAAGCTCTGGAAATTTTTGGGTCCCACTGTCAAAAAAAGTATTAGCCATTTCATGGTCTCCATCCTGCTGTACCTTCTGTACTGTCAAAGACACTTTTGGTACCACAGCTGCCTGAAGAATATTTAAGCCTAGAATTAGGGTTATGCAGTTGGGAATACATGATGGTAATAGATCACATTTTATGTTCTTTTAGTATAATTTAGCATAATTTTAATAGTTTCTATTTCTGGAACTCAAACCCAGAATTCATACATGAATAGCAATAAACTTTAATAAGTCAACATTTACCTTTTTGATATCAAAGAAGATAATAATTTAGAATATGAAGCTCCATGAAAATTGGATTAGATGTGAGTTAGCCTAAGTCATAGGTCTTGAGAACAGATGGAGAAGAGACTGTAGTCCTTACTTGCATCAGGTTTTTAAAATCCAATTAATATCCTCAAGGTCTTTGTTTTATAATAAATTTTGCAGAAGATACAGTTCTTTATAGTGAACTACATTTTAATGTAAGGTGTTTCAATTTTATAACAGAGTTGCATTTTAAAGGACATTCATATCCACAAGCAAAATACCTAAATTACTTTGCCTTTTTCAAAAGGGAGCTGAGTTTGCATTAGTACTCCATGACCTTATATGAAGTTATGGACAATTACCTCTTATAGCTAAATGGGGAGAAACTCATATAAATAGAATCATGGAGTCATGTAATTGTTTGGATTGGAGTGACCCTAAAGATCATCCATTTCCAACATCCCAGCCTTGGGCAGTGACACCTTTCACTAGAATAGGTTGCTCAGGGCCCTATCACATCTGGTCCTTTGATATATATTCATTTTTAGGCGTTTTAGCAACACATTACTAAAAATGGAACATAAAACCAAACTAAAACAATTAATATCTGTAAGTATTTCTTATCTAGTTAAGTCAATATACATTGTCATTGTGATATCTGTTACACATGCAGTTAAGACTTAAGGAATATAACTAAAAGAAGTCAGCAAATTCCGTAATTCATATCGGGTTAAAAGAAGATGAACTGGAACTGAAAACAAAACGTAATTCATTTCATTGTCAAAGATGTTCTCACTGAATACATTTTATCTGTTTGAAAAGCAGAGTATCTTTATTAAGGAACTTTGAAAACACTCTTCATAACTTTGCCAAATGTTTGTCTTTTCTATTACTTAACAAAGAATAAATATTTCTGCATATTCAAAAATATAATGGTAACAAAGATTTTTTAAAAAAATATAATAGATTCTAAGATTTCGCACATAACTTAACCATTTCATTTCTCAAGAATTCAAATACACAATTTTCAAAGCTACATTTGTCAACTGAAGGTAAACTGTCCACTGTAGTAATTTTAATAATTATATACCAATATACATA
>VWYP01000044.1:0-23819 GCA_013400435.1 Pycnonotus jocosus
TGGTTATAGCAACAGTTTGTTTGATACAGCCTGTGTTCAGGTAGCTTAGGGGAAAGATAATCTCCTCAACAGTTTGGAGGGCCAGGAGTTTCCTCTGTTCTATTCCTTACTCTGCTATTACCAGTGGATTCAATATCCAGTCTCTTTTGAAGTCAGTTGTTCAGTTGTTTCAATTGCCCATTTTTAAAAGCAAGGAGAGTATTGCAGAGGTGATCAGAAGGTAATTCTGGTGAACTGTTGTGAGTAGGTGCATGCCTCAGGCTGTTCTGGTGAGGGAAGGAAGAAAAATGCATTTCCCTTGGATGGTTTAAAGAAATGTGGAAGTGTTAATTTTTCAAACTAATAGTGGTGAGTTTGGAGATAGTTGGAAGCAAATGGGAAGAGTTGTAAAGGGTAGAAGTGTAATATAAACTTCGGGAATATAAAACAACTTATGGACGTGTTTTTGTACCTTTTAACAAATGATTCTTTGAGTATGTTCCACAGTAAATGCCTTTATTTCAACATTTTGCCCAAGCAGGTGATTATTTGGGAGGAGAAGCCTACTGGGCTGGAGGGGTGCACCTCTACACCCCTCTCCCTTTCCGGCCTGGCCGTGGAGGGTTTGGAGATCTTTTCCGAACACATTTCTTCCTTAATGCTGGAAATCTCTGCAATCTCAACTATGGTAAGCCTCAACAGAATAAAAAACCTCTCTTCTCTTTATATAAAAGTAAAAAGGAGAGTTGTTCTGTGTCTGTTCATTCAGAAGCCTTTGTTTACTGCATATATTTTGGTGCCTGTCAAAACCTGCTGCTTTTAACTTATATATTTGACAGATTGCTAGTAGTTTATTTGCTCTCTCCATAATTCCCAGCACAACTTGTAGGAAAGAGAGCCAGGAGGGTAATGGTAGTGTGTGTGAACAGGTGATGTTTGCAGACCACTGTGGAACTTACACTTGCTCTCTTACACTTTCTGAAGGGACAATGAAAGATGATGTTTTGGTGGGGTTCTGATGTTTAATGGGGTGAACTAAAGAAAAAGTGGTGGCATTAGCTGAGAGTGTGGTAGCTGATGGGACTCTTTTTCCTCCTGTCCCTAACTCTATTCAGGATACATTTCAATGTATTAATGTATGAGTTTTCAATATGATTTTAGTCAGTTTTAGAATATAGTGGTGTTTGATGTCTGCCTTACTTGATGGAAGAAAGGTGACATCCATATGGGAGGGAGATGCTTCAGTCAACTTAAAAATAGTAGAGACCCACTAAGTCATAGACTAGGATCCCAGAATGGTTTGAGTTGGAAGGGACCTTAAAGCTCATCTTGTTCTTCCACCTGGTATGGGAAGGGGTACCTTCCACTATCCCAGCTTGCTCAGAGCCCCATCCAGCCTGGCATTGGACACTTCCAGGGATGGGGCAGCCACAGCTTCTCTGGGCAACCTGTGCCAGGGCCTCCCCACCCTCACAGGGAACAATTTCTTCCTGATATCCAATCTAAACTTCCTCTCTCTCAGTGTGAAGCCATTGCCCCTTGTCCTGCCATCCCAGGCCTTTGTCAAGAGTCTCTCTCCACCTTTCCTGTAAGTTCCCCGCAGGTACTGGAAGGGAGCAGTAAAGGCATTGAAGTCTTTAATAGTCATTTTCTTCTTCTTGCTAGTAGGTGCCCTATAGTGGGCCATAGAGACCAGCCAACAATGCAGCTAAAATCCCAGTATGTTTGTTGTAGCTCTGCTCTCTTTCTTTGCTGCTCATCCCTTGGTGTTTGGCTGCAGGTGACGGTCCCAGGGCACACCTGCAGAGGCTGGCAGAGTGCATCCGCTGGTCCTACGGTGCCGGGGTAGTGCTGCGCCTGGGGAACATCGCCAGGCTGGAGCTCAACTACTGCTTCCCCATGGGAGTACAGGCTGGAGACAGGTTGGTTTGCTGCACCAGCTGCTGTAGAGGTTACTGTACTCCTGTCTGCTTTTTCAGGGACAGTTCTGCCTTGTGGTTTTGTTTAGTCCATACCAACAGAGGCATCTCGGTGCTGCTTTCCCAGCCCCCTTTATTCACCTTGGTTTCACAGTTGGGTTAAAATTTTGCTTCCCAAGTGCCAGAGTTCATTTATCTTCAGAGCAGCTGTTGAAATGTGCAAATAGCTGTGCAGCAGTTTAATTTCTTGTGGGGAAGTGATCACTCAAACAGCTTGGGAGGTTTTCTTAAGCCTTCTAAACCCAAATGATTGGATAAATACCTCATTTGATGTCTTTGATAAATATCTAGTTTACTGTCTTTGCTTGAAAAATGAAAACAAGTTTATAGAAAAATAGAAAAGAAGAACAAATTCGTTTGTTAGCAACCAATTATCCTCCCTCAAGCAAATACTATAATATGCAATATATAAGCTTCAGGAGACCTGTTCTTGTCTGTGAGTATTGTGTGAGATACTCAGTCTTTCATACATGAACAGGATTTTGTTTCTATGGGCAATGTGAATATATAAGAGCAATTTCAAAATGACGGGCTTTATTTGGAAATGTAAATGCTCCATATGGATGACAGATTGTCAAAACATTTATTTTAAAAAGCATTTGTCAGCTAAAACCTTGGGAATTTGGGGATAGGGAGAATTGATTTTTATTTCGTCAGTACCTTATATATCACACTGTTTATTATTTGTTTCTTTTCAGGGTATGTGACGGTGTTCAGTTTGGAGCAGGAATAAGATTTCTATAATACGGAAATATTTTACGTCGCTAAAGGAAATTGTGCTCTGGAGATGAAATCAAGACTATAACATACTTCAAAATGGTCTTTTTTCCTTGAAATGCAGATACACAGCTGAGTGATTTACCTCTTGGACTCACCAAGAAACTACATTAAATAATTATGCTCTAAAGGTTCATTGTACCTCTGATTCTTATCAAAGATGGGAGAGTGCTTGTGGGAGTCCATCTTACAGCTTTTAGTTGTTGGTTTTTACTTGAAGTATTAGTGTCAGATATTGGCTCTTGGATATAGTTCATATCATTAGAGTTTTGTTGGTCTGCACAGCCTTCCCTCTTCCAACCACAAGTCCTTGAAAAAGCTGTTACAAGTCAAAAGATGATACCATTTTAATGGTTCTAAATGAATCAAAATGTTCTGATTTGAATATATTTCACTATTGTGAATCACCTCTGTTTACATGCCTCCTACAGTCTGAATTGCATTCTGTAAAAATTCAAGTCATCTGTCTTGCAAAGTGAATACTAAAATTATAATTTGGAAGGGTTCAGGGCTCTGAACTTTGAGTGTTTTAATGGTCTCGGCAAAGCTGTTGATGCATGTCTTGCAAAAGCAGCTTTTTGTAGCAGTTGCAAAAGTGATTCCAGACGTACACAGGTGTGGAACTTCCTGGTTTCCCTTTGTGTCCCTCCTGACTTGTTGAGATGCTATTTTCACTTCCAGGTCACTTCTGGCCTTATCACTTGGGGTATATTCCAGTTTGTAAGGATGGACTTACTCACTACTGTGGTTCTAACACCTTTGGAGGTAGTTGCATACTGATTATTTTTATATGTATCAACCCTGTCTGGTCATGCTGAGAGAATCTGAACTTGGAGTGCACTTTGCTTGTATCTACATTCACATTTGTTTGTTATTAAGTGTTGGCAGGTTTAAAATCACAATACAAAGAAGATTCTGGGGGAGCAGAACAGAAATACATGAGCTGTTAAACTCCTGATTTTTTCTGCTCTGCTAAAGACAGCTTTGGACATGCTGGTGCTCTACTTGACTTTGCTAAATATGTCAGGACTGCCATGAAAGCTCATTCCCAATCCAATCAGCACTCAGACTCCACTCTTTTTTAAGAGATCACAGTTTTATACATTGCTTTAGCATTGGTATGTATTGCTGTTGGTGTAATGCAGTAACTAAGTCTGGTTTAGTTGATATTTCTCTAAAATATGAAGGCTAAAAACTGGACTGCTTGGATTTGCAGAGCTCTGCTTGATTGAACATCCTTCCCTCCTTATAAAGTAGCAGCAGTAGGCTTACAGATGTTCAAAATGGTGTGAATGACAGAGGTCAGCTGTTCCAAATAGCCAAGTTTGATATAAAATAAATTTTGATGTGTTTATCTTACAGATACTGTAGCAAGTACATATTTAACCAAGCATTTTTGACAATTCTTTTGTTGTTATGAGATAAAATATGAAGCTATGTTAAGAATGTCAGCAAATGTTATTAGTTTTTTCCAGCACTGTTGACATTTTGACATATAAAAATATTTTTAATGTGAATGTTTAGATACTAAAATACTGTTAGGATTTTATCCTAGGAGTTCAAAGTTAGCTGTATTCTGCTGCCTTAAGAATTCTATTTTGTGCACACTGTGTTTTACTCAAGGCTGCTCAAGTGCCATACTTTAATATGACACAAGAGCCCCAAGCTCAGCTGGCTGATGGACAGGGCTCAGCAGTGTTCTGAGTTGAGCAGGCCTAGGAGAAGAGCCCCAAACTCAGTGTGCACACCACACAGCAGCCAGACCACGATTAAGCTTTGAGAGAACTCTACGAGAATCAAGGGAGGAATGGAAGAAACTGCTGAAGGCTGAAGAGACCTTTTGAGCACATCTTCCAACAAGACCACGCTGTGCCACTCTCCAGAGAATTATCCAGTTGGATAAAGAGAGCAAAATCATGTTCCATGAGGCTCCACCTTGGTCATTGTTTTCCTGCTGGCATTGCACTAGGTTGGAAAGTAACATTTTCTGACAGCATACCACAAGTGCACAAAAGCTATCCAGTACAGAAAGTATGTCTGAATTCCTCTGGAAGAGGCATCTGGATTATGTAGTTGCTTCTATGGAATATTGGTATGATTAAGATATTTCCATGTAAATTTTGCTGCAGAGGCTTAGATACTTAAAATGGATAAGGTAGAAATCAGAATTCCAGTGGAAGCTGCTGTAGTGCTCAGTGGGAGAACAGCTTTGGGCAGATTTGAATCCTTGTTCTTGGTGGTTGTGTTTCTGGCCAGAGTTGCAAGGATAAAAGGAGCAAGGCCTGCAGTCAGAACTGTGATTGAGAAGCTTGGTGTATGTTTAAATGGACAGTTTTGGATATTAGTTTACCTGTGGAGTAGTGAAGATGCTTTTACTTTTCAGGCATGCCACTGTTAGGGACAGCAAGGTGACAAGGAGTGCCCCCAGACAGCACACCTGGAATGTGCTCATGGCCTCCTGGTTTTCTGTGAGGAATGCTGAGGCTGGAGGTGCCACCAGGCTCACAGAATCCCTTCAGCTGTGCTCTTAATTCACTGCTTGCAGCCC
Organism: Pycnonotus jocosus; assembly: GCA_013400435.1. Lineage (NCBI taxonomy): Eukaryota > Metazoa > Chordata > Aves > Passeriformes > Pycnonotidae > Pycnonotus > Pycnonotus jocosus. The sequence goes on from VWYP01000044.1 coordinate 5,284, forward strand.
TTTCTGGGGGCTGAGGGAGGCCTGGGGAGGAGAGGATTGTTTTGGGATGAGGTTTGAGGGGTCTCAGTGATGTGTCAGCGCACCCATGAGCCTGAGGGAAGGTGGCAGTAGCATGTCAGAAGTATGGCAAGTATTTCCATCACCACTTGTAAGACCATGGGAGGTTTCCAGCTGTTCTGCTTATATAAAAAAGTTGAAATTGCTCTTTTTATTTGGAGGGTCTGTTAATGAGTAAGTTTCAGGGAGCTGTTAATGAGTAAGTTTCAGGGGGCTGTTAATGAGTAAGTTTCAGGTGCCGTTAATGAGTAACTTTCTAGGGGGCTTAGGTGAAAGTGGAAGAGGAAACAGTGAGGTTGTGAGAATGTAAGGGGCAGGTTTGTGCCATATTAAGGCTGTAACTGTATTTGATTTGAAAATACAAGCTTTAGAAATAAATTACAATGCTGACCTCAATGATACAGAAGCATGCTTCAACCTAAGCACCTTTGCTGTCACTCTCTGCCTTTTTTCACACAGGTCTTGCTGCCACTCTTTGCAGAGGTGTAGCAACTAAAGTTTGGTACTTCTTACCTTTGCAAAACACCTGCTGGTTTTGTCAGGCATCTGTGTAGAGACAACTGTCCCTGTTGTGCCCTTTGAGGAAAATGTTCCAAGTCTTTCCCATGTGTAATCAAACATGGAAAAGTGAGGGTAGGTCAGGTTGGCTCTCCCTTCTCTGGGCCAGGTGAGCACTCATATGAAAAAGTGTGAGTTTTTCCTGTGGTGGTATGGGGAAAGAAAACACCATGAGTCCTTTATGGGACTATTAAAGAGTAGGTCAGATGTCTGGAAGATTATGCAAAACTTTGTATGGGAAAGTATAAGAAAATAACCCCCAAATTACAGAATTTGAGTGTACAGTACAGTTTGTTCTGCAATTCTTGTTTTCAAGAGGGCTGGAGCCTGCAGCCACAGCTTCAGTAGGAATCTTTTCCAGGAAGATTTTTGCAGAGCTTCTCAACCATGGCAAACTTGTTGAGATAGTGGATGTATGTTTTGTGAGAGCAGTGCTAAATGGCTATTAGCAACTGCAATGCTGCTGGATGATTTTACTGTAATTGAGATGAGACTTTGTGTTGAGTGTATCCTGTGCTTTCTTCTCTTGTTAAGCAAAAAATGGCAATCCAGAGCCAATGTCTGTGTGGAATAAGTGGACTTTTTACAAGCTCTTCAGTTAAATAGAATACATAATAGAAGGCACTCTGAAGCAAAACAGTGGCATCAGTTAGGTGGTACATTCCTACCTCAGTATTTAATAAATAACATTATTAACACTGCCACCCCCCCAAAAAAAACCCCAAAAACCCAACCACAAACAACCCAAACACCAGCAGTCACACCCCCAAGACATTTTATCTGGCAGACCAGGAAGAAAAATTAACTGTGTCTTATGTCTTTAAAGTTTCTATCAAAAGTCAGTACAGGTGGTGTTATAATAGAACAAGACTGCAACAATTTGCTGATTAAGAAGTGGGTGAGTTTGCCTTGCTTCAGTATCTGACCAAGAGAGACGGTATACTCCATCTCACTGTTATTTTGTGATGCATCTAATTACACTAACCTCAGGTATTCTAAAATTTTGAAAGCAGTATAAAGTGCTATGAGGTTAAAAAAAAAGGAAGCAACGCCTCTATCCAAAAGGTGAGCAATGTTAAAATGAGCAAATGTGGATTCAGACTTTTAAATGTTCAGCTAAATATTAAAGTAGCAGTTCAGCACTGAAAATAAAAATGGATTTTAAATAAGGCTTAGTATTTTCAGTCTAATTCGCTAAAATGACATGTTTATGCTCTGGCAGTTTTCTTAATGAGTATACACTCATTATTGGAATATTGAGTACATTCTCATAGAAATACATAGGAATCTCTTCCCTAATGACAGGAAGGTAGCAGAGAGAATTTTCTGGCTGCAGGGGGCTGGAATCTCATCCATTATGGAAAGTTTAAACCGTGTAGCTGGACTTGCTCTGAGCTGCAGGACACTGACCTGGTGCAGCAGCAGCTGTGTCCCTGTTAGTGGTCATTAGTTAAATCACTGCTCACTTAACACTGATCAAAGCAGCGGTGGAAGCTCTTCGTTTCCTGTTTTGAAGAGTCCTGTTTGTTTGGTGAGTCTTAAAAAGGCTCCAGGTTTTGTTTTGGTGCTTCTGAAGTGTAATTTGACTTTCTGTTGCCATGGGCTCTCGTCTCAAACAACCCTGCCTCCTTTTTCTTTGCAATAGGCTGAATGCTTTTTCTACTTAGCTACACATTGAAGCATTTTATAAACAGATAGGACACCAAAGTCAGAGGTGAATGGATCTGTCTCTGGCTTTATTTCAATTATTATAAGACACTTTCTTTTAAGTGGTTACATCTTGAGTGCTGTACTGGAGTCAGTGAAGTTTTATTTACTATTCGTTCCATGTGTGTAAATTAACCAGTTTGTTTGCTTTCTTGCTCAAAGTTTGTACTCATAATTTCATTTTAAAAAATCTGATATGAGAACTGATCAATTTTTATGGGGATTTTTCCCCCCAGAGGTTGGTTAAAATGCTTTTTCCACACTGCCTTAAAGCTAAACATAATCTAAGACTTGAGTATGCATTTTATGAAATGAAATTATCCACTTGTTGCAGATCAAGGTTAATGTGTGGACTTTGTATGAATTCAGGTTATTGATGAACTGAAAACAGAGCTTGCACTTGTAAAAGGTCTCATGTGGCTTATTCTAGGAGAATGCAGTTGACATCCTTGCTAATTATTTAATTTTGCAAAGTGGTTTTGTAACTGGTAATGATACCACCCCTGGTAAATCCTCATTTGCAGTCTAAAAGCCTTTGCTACGGGCAACACACTGTTGTTGCAGGAAATGAAATTTATTTGTTCTTCCAAAGAAGCAGTTTCAATAAAGTTCACAGAAGTCTGCACTGCCATTCGAAAGAGTCTTTCCAGCCTGGTCATGTGTGCCCTCCACTTCCCTTCTGCTGGCACTTGCCCTTGAGTGACCTCATGCTCAGTCACACTGGAAGCTTGGGCTGGGTGATTTTGGTTTGTTGGGTTGGGTTTTTCTTTCAGTTGCCAAAGTGATTGTAGAAAAGCAGCTGGAGGTGAGGGACAAGAGTGGGTCCGGGGACAGAGGGGAGTAGCTGGGGTTAAATATCGAGTGAAACTAACTCAGAAAATTACCTCTGCTGCATTCTGCTCTGGATGTGTCCTGCAGTGTTGCCTCTGTGTCAGGTCAAGCCTGCAAATCTGTCCCATATAAGCTGGGTGTGCAGCTCCTGAGCCAAGCTGTGTTGGTTTGAATGCGGTCCTTTGTTGGGGCAAGAGCTGCTGACAGGCACGATCCTCGCAGGAGCACAGACAGAGGTTGGGTGTGACTCTGGGGACCCAGCAGTCCTGTTAAAATCAGTGGGACCACTTCAGGGGCTTAAACAGGATCAGACCCTAACACTATAAACTCCTCAGCATCTGTTTTTAACGTGTGTTCCACAACCCCCTTATGCTCCTGGCTGCTGTGAAATGATAAGGAATAAGTTCTCCCTGTGGGATCACAACCAAGTGTCTGGTTTGGGGCGTTTCTGCGCGCACACACCGTGCTGATGGCAGCAGCAGTGCGGGGACACCTGCGAGGTGGTGGCTTGGCAAACACAGAGCCTACGGCTCCCTTCTCCATCTTCCCACAAAGATGTCAGACCTGACCGGCAACATGCCAGGAGGAGAAGGCGGGCTGCTCTGACAGAAGGGGCGCACGGCTGCAAAATTAGGAGGCACACCTGAATGAAGCCAGCGAGGAATTGCGGTGCCCTGACAAATGGCACGTGCTGAGCGTTTGCCCCCAGCTGTGTCCAATTGTTGCAAAATGTGGAATATATAAAATCATTCTTAAGAAAGGATGTCATTTCAAGTTTGATTTTTGTGTACCTTCAAGCCTAACACCACCCCGGTCCCGTTGTGGTGGTACCGGGGGTGTTGTTTTGCCGCGATGCTTTTTGCCCATTTTTCCCGGCACTCGCGTGTATCCTGCGCACCAGGTGCCCCGGAGGAGGGGCTCTCCCGCCCGGCCGCAGGTGCTGCTCGGGTGGGCTCGGTGCCCGCCCCCGGGGGTGTCCGATGCTCGTCCCGCCCCCGCCTCCCGCGGACTTCCCGGCCGTGGCAGGGCGCTGTGGCCGTGGCGCTCCCAGCCCGCCCCCAGTGCTGTGAGTGCACACCGCGGGCTGGCCCCGCTCGCTCGGGCCGGTGATTCCCCGCTCCCGGGCTCGGCTCGGCTCCTTGGGCCCCGCAGCCGCCGGGCGGGATCGGGCAGGGCCGGGCGGGCTCCCCCGGCAGAGCCCCCGGCAGAGCCGATGTCCGCCGCGCCCCTCCGCTCCCCGACGCTGCGGCCGCACAGGATGAAGAAAGAGGAGTCGTTCCTGGGCAAGCTCGGCGGGACCCTGGCCAGGAAGAAGAAAGCCAAGGAGGGTGAGTTCCCGGCGCCGAGGGAAGGAAGGAGCGTGCTCGGAGCCGGCGTGGCTGGCGGCAGCTCCGCCGCCCCGTCCCGTCCCGTTCCTCGGCGGGAGCAGCGGCGGAGCCCCCGAGCCGCGCTTTGTTCGGCGGCCCCGTGGAGCAGCCGTGCCCGCCCTCTGTCCCTGAGAGCCACAGCACGGCTGGGGATGGGCGTGGGGAGCGGCTGGAGCGATGGGGGCATGCGGCAGCCATGGGGAGCGGCTGGCAGGGATGGGGGAGACTGGAACGATGGGAGATGGATGGCAGCGATGGAGAGCGGCTGATAGCAGTGGGAGGAGGCTGGCAGTAGTGGAGGAGACTCAACTGATGGCGGGTGGGACATCAGCCCATATCGCGTGTCTGGGAAGGTAAGCCCAGAACCCGTTTTGTGCTGTAAAACAAATTCCTGGTGACCAGCGAGACTGTGGCAGTCGTTTCCTTGTGGCCTGAGAGGTGAGGAAGCCACGAGGGAATGGTGAAGTCTTCCCGTGTTTCATTCCAGGTCTGCTTCATCCCATAGGCGTTGTGTCGGTGTGGGTACTGTGCCCAGATCCATCCATCCCACCCACCTCTCTCTGAAGGATTCCTCATGGGCACACATGCCCCAGGCTGTACCCGTGTGTCCATGTGGGATGTCACATGTCACTTCCCTTTGCTGCAGAGAGCCTGGAGAAGCTCCCCAGCCCGAGCCCCATAGCCCAGCACCCCACTGGGGGGCTCAGCCCCTGATGCACACCCCGGCCTGGGGCACATTTTTGGGGCAGATCTCTGGTCCCCAGAGCCACCAGCGCTCGCCGGGGGCTGTGCACAGATAGCAGCGTTGTTGCTGCTGTGGCGAGGGAGGTGTCTCATTGCTGGCCCTGATAAAGCTGGCCCAGTCCTGAATGCTCGAATTGTGCCCTCCCTCTGAGTGCAGCGTCCCCCGGGTATGGTGTGTGCTGTTCTCTTCAGCTGTCCCCACTCACCGGGAGTGGTTTCTGTGGAGAAGCTGCCTCTGTGTTGTCCCCAGACTCCTGGCATCTGCCAGCCGGAAATCTGTGTGTCCTCGCCCTATGGCTTAGCACAATTGTGACTGGGTGGCTGGTTAAAACTGGCCTTGGTTTTGTCCTGGTGTCTGCTGTGTGTAGGGTAGGGATGTAATTCAAATTTCAGCCTCCTTTCAATTGGCTATGGAGCATGTTTTGCTCATATTGAGTCTATGAATTGCCAGCCACCTTCAGAAGATGGCTTTTTAATATTTAAAAACGCAACATTAGGCCTTGAATGTGGTTCAAGGAAATTGTTTCCCTTTCCTTCTGCTGCCTGTTTTGGTGTGGCTCATTGGTTGTTTCCTTTATTATCTATTTTTAATCAAGTTTCCCTGACGTGGTTCTGCTGAGGAGCAGCAGGAGCAGTTGTGCTTTCCTGAGATGATCTCATTTGCTTCCGAAGGAAGATGGTGGAAAAAACTCACCTCTGGCAGGGAGGCTGGGCATGTGCTCCAAAAAAGTGCATGTCAAAGGTGACTTCTGGGCTGAAACAGGTTGGCAGCTTCCCCTCTTAGGCATTTCAACATCACCAGGCTGTGTTCTTGAGGTGACCACTTTCAGCAGGGGCCACGCTCTGGTTTTGCTGAGCTTGCCTGTGGTTTTACCCACTTGTGTGGCCACTCCTTGTGGCAATGGAAGGGCCTCTTTTGGTCTCTGTGCCTGGTACTTAGTGGGGAACCACATCAAAGCCTCACAGCCCTGCTTCTCTTGGTGTGATGGGGAAGAAGCTGCAACACCAGGGGCAGCTTTTTGTGTGATTATTCCTTCCAGTCTGAAATGGGACTGGCTACAAGCCTGAGGAACCACTGCTGGGTGTGACATTCCCTGGTGCTGCAGGCAGCCCAACCCCTTTGTTGTGAAGGGAAATTGCTTTTTTCCCCTGTGTGGAGCAGCTCTCCAGTGGAGAATGTCCCAGCCACGGCTGTGCAATGGGAGGGGGCCAAGACTGATGAGCTGGGGGCTCTGCAGCAGGGGGAGAGAGGCTGGAACATGGCTTGTGGTAGGTCCTGGGCAGCCTCAGGAACAAATTTCAGGGCTAGAAACTGATTTTTTTTTAATGTGAGTGTGGAGCAGAAGTAAACTGGGAGGTCATCTGAGTGATGTTCCTTGAATGAGTTGGTGGGAGCAGATGTGGTCAGCGTTTCCCCATGTGCTCAGCCCTTGGGAATTCCTGGCCTCCCTCCAGGTTTCTGCTGGGTTTGCCTGAGGGGACCAGCAGAGGTCAGAACGATCTTCCCAAAGTAAATCCTGCCCTCTCCACGGCAAATGAGAATGCTGGCTGCTCGTTTGCCACAGCCTGAAATCACCTTTGCCTTCCCTGCCTCCATCAGCAGCAAAAGCCCCATCCCAAGGGCTCTTTACCTTCTGCTTGCTGTCACTGTCTTTATATTGCAGCTGTCACTGTCCCAGCTGTGCTCATACACTGACCTTTGATGGGGTCTGTGTGAGAGCTAAAATCCACTCATATCAATCCTTTTCCTTTTTGTGCACAACCCCTGAGCCACACAGCTCAAAGCACCCTGTAATGATACTGAAAAGGTTTTCATTTATTTCTTTAATCACAGGTCATAAATAATCACGATGTGCAGCTGCTAACCATGAATATCTAAATTGATTTTTTTTTTTTTTGGTTAGTTACTTCAAAACTTGCTATGAGGTATTTTTGGAGAGGGTTTTTAGGCAGCCTTGACTGAAGAGAAAGAGCAGCTCGTGGGGAAGCCGTTTTTACGCTGGTTTCCTATGGAAGGCGGGTGAGTGATCTCACTGTCTGTTTGGCTCCTCCCTTCCTTTTCCTTCCCAGGAATATTTTTAACCCCTAGTTTGGGTGAAAAAGCCTCAGAGAGAAAAGTCTTGCTGATTGTTAATGCATGCAGGCTACATCAAAATGAGTCACCAGTAAGTCTAGTCTAGCCCCACATTAGTGGAGCTCTGCAGCAGGAAGACCAGCAGATGAGCTCAACTCTACCATGCTGGAGACCCCACAGGGGAGGGATTTGGCCTGAGGAAGGACAAGAAAGGCCATGGGATAGCATGGAGGGAGATGAGTGTTCCTAATCTTACAATCAGTCATGGTGCACATCCCTAGAAAAGCGGGATATGTCAGTTCCAGTGCTCTGCGACCACTTTGGTTTTTACTTCTCTCCCTGTCCTCTATTCAGGCCATGTGGAAACTGCAAATATCTAAGTTTGCCTGGTGTTGCTGTTCCATGGCTCTGTCTTGGCATATCTGAGGTTTACATTGGATATTGGGAAGAAATTATTCCCTGTGAGGGTGGTGAGGCCCTGGCACAGGTTGCCCAGAGCAGCTGTGACTGCCCCATCCCTGGCAGTGTCCAAGGCCAGGCTGGATGGGGCTCTGAGCAGCCTGGTTTGTCCCTGCCCATGGCAGGGGATTGGAATGAGATGAGCTTTAAGGTCCCTTCCAACCCAGACCATTCCATGATTCTGTTATGTTGGTCTTTTAAGATGTCATTCATTCAAGAGCTCCAAAATCTGCTTTAAATACCTTACAAAACTGTTAGGGGGCTGGTAGACCCCATAGAGGATACAGTTTTTAAGTCAGATGATTCCTCAGCTTCTTTTCAGATTTTTGTAAAAGATACTGTTTCAGGTAGTGCTGTATTTCTACTTCATCTGCAAAAGGAAATTGAAGAAATCTGCCCTTTCCTGCTTGTCAGAGTGATGCTGCTGTACTGAAATAAAGGAGGGGGTTTGCTGTAAGCTTCACTCCCAGCCTCCTTGTAAAGGTTGATTTTCTTTTCCTCATAATACATTGTATGAAGATCTGGGCAGCAGGTGTTTGGCTAAATAAGCTTTCTATTATTGTATCCGTGTGTGTGTATTGCCAATATGGGGCAGTCAGTGAGAGAAATAAACCAGAATCAATTGCTTAGGGCTGTCTCCCAGTGACATGATTGAGGATGGGTACAGGGGTAAGGAAACTGCTCTGGAAAAGTGCCACTTACTTGTGCCTGATGAAATCAGTAGGAGAGGAGAGTGAAAGAGAGGATAGCACTGCAGAGGGCAGGATTATTGCAACAGGAGCTGAATAAGGAGAAAGTTTTGTGCATATCAAGGGAGGCTGAAGTGCTGTTCCTGAGATCTGTGTCTTGGTGTTACAGTGAGATGTCCTGATGGTGTCTCACCCCCTTCTTAATTTACTTTCTATACTCACAGGATGTAGCAGTGAATTTTTGGGCAGATGGAGAGACAAATACAAAATGTGTGGAGCTGAATTCTATCGTCCTGCTTCACAGAAGTACATTTGCTGCACACCAAGAGGATGCTTGGCTGGAGAAATGTGTCTGTGCATTGTGATGTGCTTCTACTGCTGAAATATTCCCACAGAAGATGAGATGAATGCTGCTTAAGTAAAATTACTTGTTCTTTAAGAAAGGAATTTGCAGTTCCTTTCTGCATTAGTAGTAGTTATGTTGAAGCTACATACTGTTCCAGATATGTGTGTATATATAGAAAGTCTGTGCAAACACACACAGATTCATATTTCAACCTCGATTTATTATCCTTTCTACCACTGGTTTAAACAGAGCTAGATTTCCAGTTGGAGCCTCTGTAGCCTAATTGCTGTTTCTCCTGTAGGGTTCAGGCCTGACCAGGTCTGGCTGCACTCTTGGTAGAGCTCTGCTGGTTTGAGTTCTGTGTTCTATTCTGGCAAAAGCTGTGCTGGGAATATATTTTGTGTCAGTGGCTCAGCTGAAATGAACTTTACATGAACAAGAATTGTACTCTTAACCGTATCATAACCCCCACATTTTTCTCTTGTAGCTGCACTTAGGCTAGGGTGGTTCATCCAGGGCAGCTTTAGGCACAGTCTCCTGGTGAGACAAGAGAGTTTGGGATTACAGCTCCAAGTTTTCTTCCAGACAGGGCGCAGCAAAACACACAAAATAGCTCTATAGTTCTTCAGTAGTGTTGAAGGAATGTCTTGCCTTCCTTTAAGAAAAATGGGCATTTAAAAGTAATTTTATTTCCAGAGTTGTGACTTTTACAATAAGGTTCACTGTAAGAATACTGCTAAGGTTCATCATAAAACCTTAGCAGGGTGATCATCAACACTTCCAGTGTTTCAAAACCAGAATTCCAATCCTTTTCTCCCTGAAGTCTACCCTTATTTCAGAGCAGTTGTTCAATGATACCTGTTTTAATTTCTTCTAAAGGCTTTATTAATTATGACAGCTGGAGAGAGACTTAGAAGGGGGCATCTGACTGTATCTGTTCCAAGCAGTGTGGAGATGAGCCCTGTGAGACTCTGATGTGCTGGAGAGCTGCACATGGACTGGATGGGAATGGGGGGAGCTGCAAAGCCACAAGTCACAGAAAGTCTCTGTGAAGGAGGGGCTCTTGATGTCACTGGTCAATCTGTGCAGGGACATCAGGCTGTCTTCTGCAGTGCATTATCATAAATACATTAATCCTGCTGATTATGTGCTCGTGTTTGTAAGAGTTGGGATATTTAGATCCCTTTATTAATATACATGCATCCTGCTGATTTGCACATCACCAACAGGGCAGTCCAGAGGAGAGAGTATAGTTATGCACAACAGTGCTAAATGCCTTTTTATGTACTTCAAGAACTGTTACAGGCCAGTGGATCTGAAAACAGATGGAGCTGGTGGAGTCTTCCAATGCACTGCTCTGAGCTTTGGATTGTTCTTTGATGTTAGGAGATTTGGGAGATTAGCTGGCAAGCTTTTTTCATTGCAAAAGCATGTCAGAACAACTTGCTGCTAAGGGATCCAGGGTCTGAGGCAAACCCAGGGCAAGGCAGAGTCTGCTGGTAGCAGGAATTGGTGTTTCAGCAGCCACTGGAAGGAACTTTGGTGTGTGCACCTTGTGCAGACTGGTTTCATGGTCACAGCTGAGGAGACTCAGGTTTGTAGTTGTGCAGCAGAGCTGCTACTTGAGAGCTGGCCATGTGAGATTTGGATGCCAAATTGCTGTCAGCTTTCAAATGCAGCCAGTCAAGTGTATAAATCTCTCGGGCATCACTAGAAATCTCAGCTTGCAAGATTCCTGAGGTTGTTTCTGTCAGGGTTCCTGGGATGTGATGTCTCCAAGGGGAATGTGACCATACAGAGACACTGACATGTATCACAAGGAGAAGGAGTTTTCTGCCTCACCTGTAACATCATCGGTTTGTGATCCTTGTCACTCCTGCAGTGCAGGAGGAGCTGTGTGTACCTTCTAAGCCCTGGAGTCTTATTCTCTTTTCAACCATCCAGCTGCTCTCAGTCATTTCAGGAGACCTGAAGGTCTGCAAGGAAGAAAGAAGGGAAATTGACCATGTTTCCCAAAGGCTTCTCCTTTGCTGACTCTGATCATTAGAGCAATCCTAACTTCAGCACCTCCAGGTTCTTTGAACTAACAGGACCTGGGGGTTTTGTTAGAGAAGCCAACAACCTGAATGTCATTAAGGTGGCTCCAGAGAATGATCTGACCTGTGCCAGTGTCAGGATGAGGCTGATGGCACGGGCTCTGTTCTGCTCAGCTCTCACAATACCCACATGCCTTACTCTGCACAGCCTTGAGCTCTTCTGCATGGTGACCTTGGTGGTTGCTCATCCCCACCCTGCTGCACCCTCTGCCTGCTCTCTGAGATGTTGTGGATGTGCACTGTCACTGACAAAGCTCAGCTTTTCTTCTCAGGGCACAGCCCAACCAACTGAGTTGCTTTACTCTCACCTGCAAGGGATGTGCCTCTGTGGCAGGTTTTCCCTGGGATCTGCATGGTGTGTGTGTGGACTGGCCCTTGCTTTGCCTGGTGGAGGCCTTGTGTCCAGGGGAGGCTACAAAGATGGTGCAGGGCCTTGAGGGGAAGCATTATGAGGAGCAGCTGAGGGCATTTGGTCTGTTCAGCTGGAGGAGGCTGAGGTCAGAGCTCACCAGGGGCTGCAGCTCCTCCTTAGGAGCAGCAGAGGGGCAGGCCCTGAGCTCTGCCCTGTGTGACCAGGGACAGGACCCAGGGAAAGGCTGGAGCTGTGTCAGGGGAGGGTCAGGGTGGATATCAGGGAAAGGTTCTTCCCCCAGAGGGTGCTGAGGCACTGAACAGGCTCCCCAGGGAATGGTCACAACCCCAAGGCTGCCAGAGCTCCAGCAGCATTTGGACAATGCTCTCAGGGATGCACAGGGTGGGATTGTTGGGGTGTCTGTGCAGGGCCAGAGTCAGACTTTGATGTTTTGTGGCTCCCTTCCAGCTCAGGATGTTCTGTGGTTCTGTGGTGGCTGTAGCATACCTGTCTCTCACAGGCTGCATCTGCCCTTCTGCCCTGCTGAGGGAGGTGTGGGTTGTTGTGAGGAGGATGGGGGTGGAAGGGAATGATGGACTGCTGATCAAGGGGCTCTGCCAGGCTGCCTTCAGGAGCAGCTCCTGGAGCTGAGTGCTGGAGCTGTGCCCAGGACAGGCTGCCTGGTGGCTGTGGGCAGGGGTGCTAAACCAGCAGCTGTGTGTGAGCAAACCCTGTTTGCCTTTGGGAGTGGGCACAGCACTGGTGGAAGTGGGAGCAGAAACCTCTGTGTGGCATAGAGCTAATAGGCCAGTGGCCAAGTGATCTCTCCAGGGTGAAGCATATTGTGCTCAGGTATAGATTTCCTAATTTGTACTCTTCTGATGGCCAAGTAGAAAGCTGCAACCTGAAATTTGTGCCTTCTGTTGTGTTATGTCTAGTTTGGCAGGAACAGGATGATGGAAAACACGTGGTGTCAGCCTTTTGTAATTTGAATCCGGTGAAGTCTTGCTCTGAAAACCAGATGTGGAGAGAACATGCACACCTGGCAGCACGTACTGGATGTGCTGGGTCTGTATGCTCCAGCCCTTAAATCACTGTCACTTCCTCCTGGAGGAACAATGGGGTTCCTAATTATAAATCCTGTACACTGATTTGCTTCCTTGCACTCTCTGCAGACCCCTCTCTCTCCAGAGGCCTTAGGCTGAGAGGGGAGGCCACGAGATGAGATCCTGGTTTTGGCTTTTCTGGTGGTGAGCAAACTGGGAATTCAATTCTGCCTCTCAGTGATTATTTTTCCAGGTCAAAAAAAGGTTTCTTTATAGTCCCCAAGACCTGTCTGGCAATCAGATAGAGACTTTTTATAAAAACTCTTTTCAATGTATGCTGCATGTTGGTTATAAAACAAGCAAACTGTTCTGGCTCCTGGAATCCCAGTTCCTTCTTTAGTACTTCTTTCATTGTGTGCTTGAATCATAATGAAATCCACTGAAAAAAAGAAATAGTGTATTTTCCATTATAGCTGCCATATGGCCTTACTGCTAATTTTTAATTAGCTGTGGGATGGTTGCATACACAGTTTATTTGGAGTAAGGAAGGAGACTGAGAACTGGATGAGGAGATGTCTGTATAGAGGCATGGTGTCGTGTCTTTTTTAGTGCCTTTAAATAGAAGAATGTGTAATCCTCAGAAAGTGTTGTTCCACTAGGTCTGTTTGGCAGATGCATGCATTTGTGCCATTAAACAGATGCAGACACTTCTGTCATTTTGAAATAGAATAGTGTTGTTTACTCTCTGGATTGCCTAGTCCAGCAGATGGATCTGGAGGCTTTGCAAAATTGACAGGATTTTCTTCAAAAACGATAGGAAAAAGTAACTGCTTGCACTTTTCCACTTAACATTCCCCCACAGGAACAGGGTTATGAAATTGTACCTCAGGATTTCTGTTTGCCTTCTTCTCTGTGTATGGCTCCCAGTATTGTTACAGTGATTTAGTTCCACTGGCAATTTAGGCATGGTAACCCTACAGAATCTGGTCTGATAGGAATCTTAATGTTCTACTTAGAATTCTGAAGCTGCAAAAGAAGATTGAGTCCAATTGTTTCCCCAGCACAGCCAAGTCCATCCCTAAATCTCGTGTCCCCAAGTGCCTCACATACAAGCCTTGTAGGTACCTCCAGCAATGGTGACCCCAACACTTCCCTGGGGAGCCTGTTCCAGTACCTGACAGCCCTTTCAGTGAAGACATTTTTCCTCATATCCAACCTGAAACTCCTCTGGCACAACCTGAGGCCATTTCTTCTTTGTTTCATCATTTGTTCCCTGGGAACAGAGCCTGATCCCCACCTGGCTGTCTCCTCCTGTCAGGGAGTTGTGCAGAGCCAGAAGGTCCCCCCTGAACCTGCTTTTCTCCAGGCTGAGCCCCCACAGCTGCTCCTGGTGCTCCAGACCCTTCTCCAGCTCCTTTCCCCTCTCTGGACACCCACAATATCTTTTCTGCCATGAAGGGCAAAACTGATTCCAGGATTTGCTCTGCTTCCTGTCCCTGTTTTCCACCTCAGAGGCTGGGTATGAGGAAAACAACCAGTCTGACTGTTAAAGAATGAGGCACAGAAGCCATTAAGTACCTCTGCCTTTTCCTCAGCCTTTTTCATTTTGTGTCCCCACTGCATCCAGTAAAAAGTGGAGATTTTCCTCAGCACTCCTTTTGCTGCAGATGCATTTGTAGAAATATTTTTTTAATTGTCCTTTATAGCAGTAATGAGATTAAGTTCTAATTGGGCTTTGACTCTCTTAATTTTCTCTTTGCATAATGTCATGCCATCCTTGTATCCTCCTAAACTGTAAGCTCTTTTCCTGAAGAATGTCCAGCCTTGCTGGACCCCTTTGCCCTTCAGAGCTGCCTCCTAAGAGACTCCATCTCCCTTTGAGACAGATGTATCCCATCTGTAACCACCAGGCTTTTTGTCATGCAAACTGATCCATGATCAAAAAACCCCAAAATTCAAGACCTTAACCAGACTTGGAGCCAGGTGTTGATCTCCTGGCTCTTCCTGCTACTTCCCTCATTGTTCTCTGCAACTGGAAGGATAGGTAATTAAATTAGGTAATTAAATAAGGTTGTGTAATGGAGCCTTATCGTTGGGAAGCTGGATTTTAGTTGCATCCAGGATGTCATGCTGCAGAATGGCCCTGCTATGCCAGGAGCAAACCAAATGTGCTGTCTGTAAAGCAGATCTGCTAGCTGGGTTTTATTGTTGCATGTGGAAGGGAGGAAGAAGCTGTGCCTGACCTAACCTAATGCAGCAAAAGTCTAGCTTCAACTTGAATTTTTTAGGTCCTTCCAAGGGAGATTTCTCTGATTATATTCTCTTTGTTTCTGAGTTTCACTCTGAGTTTTTTGATGGTCCCTTGTCAGGGAAAGAGACAGATGGTAATGGGAAGATGAGAGGGACTGGCGTTAAGTGTCCACTCTCTGCTGTGTATAGTTGAGGAAGAAAGGTATAGATCTGTTTCCATCTGGTAAAAGAAGTTGTAACTTTTAGTGACGGACTTTTCTTCCTGTGAATGGCATTAGGTGCTGGTGCCATACTATCCAGAATTGTGGTGGAAGGCATCCTCAGTGGAGTCCTTCATTTGCTGTTGATCCAGTGGTTGGCAAGAGGTTTCTCCAAGACTGCAGACAAATTTGAAACTGTCTGAGCTGGGGAATTTCCCTCTTGTTCTGAATGCACAGGAGATGGGCACTGTTGTTTCAGGGGGGTTGGGTGGTTTTGCATGTTGCAGCATAGTTGGCCAGGTGGTTCTGTTTGGGGAATGTGAAAGATTCCATATCCACTGCAGTCATGGACAGGGTAAGAACAGATGCAAGAAGAGGAGCGAAAACATCCTGCCGGCTACACCTGTGTTGTGTGAGCTCTTTGTCTCATGTCTTGGGATGTGTCCTGTTCCCTGGTTTGGGACTGACCTGTAACTGAGCTTAAAAGTCTTTGAGATGTCCAGCACCACTGAGGCATCACCTTTTCTAGCTCACAGGGCCTGGTATTACCAGTGCAAAGGCTTTGAAAGGCACCACAGAAAGGTAGAACTGCAAATCCTGTAAAACTTTGTAGTGCTAAGTGAATGAATAAAAACAGCAGCAGGTCTTTTTGATACTTTGTGAAATGTGATGTTTTCTTATGCTTTGGACTTGTTTTGATTTGATTCTTTGGCTGGCTCTTATTTCATGATTGCATTTTGATATCCCTTGAGGGCTGTGCTTGGGAGACTGAACTGTCAGACTGGACAGTCAATTGAAGAGCTCCACTGTCTACAGTCTTCAGCAGCTGCATTAGGAAATGCTTGGGCTATTTCTTACTTAAACCCAGCAGAATTAAATATCTAAATGCTTTTATGGCAGCCACTATCTCGACTGCACCTTCCCTTCATGGACTGGCTTTTATCTGGCTGTGGGCTCTGAGTTCCAGGCTTTTCCTGTGAGGTCTGTAGTGCTTTCCACTGAAATGCTTGTCTTGACAGGCTCCTCTGGTGCTCAAAGCAACAAGTGAAATAATTTCCCCCATATGATGTGTCTGGAAACCACTGAGAAAGCTCCCTTATATTTTGTAGCATTTACTTACACAGATTTTCATCTCAGTTTTAGTACACTGCTTTGCTGCCCTGAGTGCAGGTAGGACACAGTAAAGGTAGAGCCGGGCATGAGCAACCTCAGGATGTGGTACACTGAAAACTGTGTGTTGAGTGTTTAGGGTAAAGCTTCTAGTTTGGAGCATGGCCTGTCCCTCCACTGGTCCTCTGGTATTTACTAACAAGCTCTCAATGTGTGTGTTGCAGGTAGAGTTGCTGCATATAAGTGTTTTTCAGGGTTTTCCTTGTCTTTCTGGGTGACATTTGGGGCAACTGCAGCAATGAGGCATGTGCACTCTTTGTGGTCTGCAGAACCATTTATCTTGGCTGGTTCTTCCTGTAGAATGATGTTGCATGAGCAAAATAGTTGCTTTTTTTTGGAGTGCAAGTCATATCTGTAGCCTCCATTCCATTCCCCTGGAGTTTGGCTGGTGAGCTCTGTCCTGCCAGCTGTGGAGACAGAGCCTTGCTGCTGCTGCTTACCTGCCATCAGTGCCTTCAGAAGTGAGTCTGTTACTCTGTGCTTCCCTTGACATCCCCAGAAGAACAAACAGCATAAAATGTTCTCATATTTGCAGTGTGGATTACTTTTGGTGGTGGTGGTGGCCTTTTTCATCCCTCTTGTAAAGGATATGGGGAGAGCAGGAAGTTGAAGCAGGTGAAGCTTGGTGGATAACTAAGGGGGGGGTGGTTCATCCATGTGTCTACCTACAAATGATGTGCCAAACCATGTGGAGGAGGTGGAAGAATGGAAAGCTAGTCACTAGTAAAATGTGCTAGCCTGAGCTGCAGTAGTGACTTTTCTTGAGTGTTCTGCTTGATGAAGTTTGCAGGGTTGGGTGTGTGTGGGATCCAGAGGCGAAGCTTGTAGCAGGCTGTAAACTGAAGTGCTGCTTTCTCCCAAATTTCTTCATGGTGCAGAATGGGTTGGGTGTTTCTATTCCAGAGCAGTGCTGTTAGCTCTGCTTCTTACAGCTTCTGCTGTCTCTCCCTTGGTGGTTTGCTTTCACTGGACCCATTAAACATGGATACCTTAAATAGTGAGTTGATTGTGGTTTTTGAAGTTGCTTGTAGCTAAAGGAGCCTTGTTGGTGCTTGGTATCTTGTGGAAATGAACCTGCTTCATCTGGGATCTTGGGTTGAGTTCCTAGACATGAAGGTGCTGTTCCTTCAGCTGCTTGTGCCCATCAGCTTTGGTTGTAAGAGTACACCAAAGCCTGAGAGCTCTAAGGATTTCCTAGGAGAGCACAGCATTTCATGGAGGATGGGTGGCAGTAAACTGAAAACGCCTTGACTGTTTTCTACTGGGAGCTGACACAAGCCCTGTATCTTCTTCAGCCCTTTCCTTTTCTTACCAGACTTTGTCTTTCCCTCTGCTCTCATATGTCAAATTTGACTCCACATCCCTGTTTCTGCTGAAAGTTGTTCTGGTGCTTGTGCAGTGTCCTTGGGAGAACATGACCCTCCACCATTACTTCATGAGGAGAAATTCCCTCCTGTGTTGGGAGGGAATTATACCTGGGGGAGGCTGAAAAACTACATTTTCCCCATTTCCAAGTGGAACTTGTGTGCCTGGGGAGGAGTGTAGCTTTCCCTGGCTGCTTTTTAGGGTTCTCTAAAGCTTCAGTTCTTGTCTGGCTTTTGCCAGTCAAAAAACTTTGGGATTGAAGCAATCTATCCAGGACAAAGCAAGTGCATGTCCTGGAGTGTAGAAGCAATCTGTTCTGTATTCTTGAGGATATCCATTTATTAGCTTTTTGAGTGTAACTTTACAAATATTTTAAAACACCATTCTTGTCCACACTGGTATTTCTGCTCTCTGGGGGTGGAGTATTGGGGTTTTTTGGGGGGTTTTGTTTGTTTGTTTGGTGGGGTTTTTTTGTTGTTTGGTGGTGGTTGGGTTTTTTTTGTTTTGTTTTGTTGTTGTTGTCTCTTTTAATTAATTTTGCCCAGCATTAATGTTTGTGTGTCTACACAGAGAAAATTAACTTTATGTATATTTTTTTTCCTTTCTTATCTGGCTAGTTTTCAGACACAGTTTCCCCTCTCTGTGACATAATGTGGCTTCTGGAATCAGTAATGCCTGCAAAAAGGAAGGAGTGAGTGGCAGGTGGGGTTCAGGATGAAGTCTGAGTGCCTCTTTGGATCCCTGCCTGATGAAGACAGCAGCATAACACCACCAAAAAAAAATGGAAATCCTCTTTTCACAGACACCCCCCAAACAATTCCATAGAAAGATGAGAACATTATTTGTGAAAATACAAAAGCAATATTTCACCCTCGTAAACAAAACAAAGCTCAAACTTCTTATAAACATTCCCAGCTGGCTCAAGTGTTGAATATGCTGTCACCATGCTGGACACATGTTTTACCTTTGGCAAAAATAAAGGGGAGGTGTTTGGCAGTCACAGAGTGACAGTCACCTGTGTAAATTTTAACACATCTGTTTAAGCAAGTGTGGCCTGATCTTTGTAACTAAACCAAAACTATTATTACAGCCTATTGGATTACGATTTCCGATATTCAGGTGGTCAGAGTCTTTTGCCCTTCTGGATGCTTCAGGGCAAACGCAAGAAAGAGACAGAGGCTTCAAGGTTCAGTTTTTTCAAGGTCTATCATGGTGTTTATTCTTT
>VWYP01000044.1:24063-76468 GCA_013400435.1 Pycnonotus jocosus
TGGACAGGGCTGTAACCCCCCTGTACTGGGATCAATCCCTCTTGTTCAGTTCCCAGATTGTCTGGTCAGGGTCTCCTGAGCTCCCAGGGCAGCCAAAGAGATGCCCTGGGTTCCGACAACAGCCCTTTCCTAAAAGTTGCCTTTGGCTTTGCTTTTCCCTTTTGGTTTTACACCTTTCCATTTCTTTATGTACCAGAGGCTGGCTGTTGTGAGTGCCTTGCCTGCTGAGGCATATAAATAATTTGCTTCATTACAGCAATTCTGCTTTGAATGCAGTTCCTTGATACAATGCCTTTGTGTGGATTTGGTCAAGCCTTTGATCTGCCTGGGATTATTAATTCTCTGTTATAGTTAATGGCCACTTTGTCTTTCTCCTGCAGTCTCTATGAAAAACTCTCAGGGCCTTTTGTGAATGTGCACTGATCAGTAATCTGAGCTCTGTGTGGTTTCTCTAGAAAAGAGCACAGTGTAGCAGCATCTTTGGGCCTGGTTCTGAAACCTTTCAGTTTATCAGTGTTTCCTTAGAAAGTCTGAGATTTAGCAAAACTGCCTTTTGTTAAATGGGCCTAGAAAGCTTGTGGTTTTGAGGACAACTTTTTGTAAGAGCTGTAGCTGTCAGATGGAAACTCAGTTGTGGGGATGGCTGCCTGTGTTAGTCTGTGATGGGCAGAGGAGCACGTTTAGAGGTCGGCACTGCAGAGTCTTCAGGGACTTGTTGCCTTCTGGCTTTCCCATGGAAAGCAGGAGCTCCAGCTGATACCTGATCTTCTATGCAAGGGTTTGCTGCTTAACCAGGGGGATCTGCCCTGTGTCCACATTCTCTGAGATGTGAGTGAATGGGGGTTGTGTCACTGCTCTGAAAGGGCTGAGAATGGCCTTGAATGTGGGCTTTCTATTTTGCACTGGGTGATCTGGACTGTAAGGATGGGAACACAGGTGGGTGAGTCACTGGTTGAAAAAGTACAGCTGGGCACAATTTTGTCTCTGGTGAGAAGAAGGAAAGCAGTAAGAATGTGGGGGCAGTAAGGGAGCTTTCTGTGCAGGTCAAGTTGTCTGGGCATTGCAGGTTTGCTGTCTGTGTGCTGCTCCCAGCAGAGAGGAGCACAAAGTTACCTGAAGGGATCATCTGCAGTGGAGCCAAGGATGTCAAAGCAGCCTGAAGGCTTCCAGAGTTAGGATTGAATCACGAGATGGAAGTGCATAATGTAAAAGTTGTGGTCAGGCAGCCCTGCTGAGCCAGCTGGGCTGAATGGGCTGAATGCAAAGGAAGGCTCAGGAACCCTGGGATCAGTGTCACGACAGCTGCTGCTTTCTGTGGGGTGAGGTTCAGCCTTGCAGTCAGAAATAACCAGAGCTAAAATTAAGTAGCATTTTCCATTTGCTTTTGTAAGATGCAGAGGCTTGGGGTCAGTTTTTTAATAACAAGGCTGTGAATGGCAAAGACTGAAGTGACCTGTCCTGTTGCTGATACCTTTGGAAATTACACTAAAATTAAAAGTGAAGGTAGAAAGCTGTTGATATCAGTTTAATCTTTCTTTTGAAAAGGAGAAAACTGGGGCATCTTTTTATAGTGCTCCTGCTGACTTTAAAGGCCATCTCCTGGCTTTTGAGAAATCCTTGACAGCTCTGGTGGCACTTACAACTTTCTCTAGCTAATTGCTTGTTGCTGTGTGCAGTTTGCCTGTAATCCCACGTCTGAGACAGCCTGCCTGGCTCACAGATGTAGTGCTGTATTCTGTGTGTGTGATCTGCTCATTCTGTTAATTTGTTTGAAAGGCCAGCACAGCTTCCAGTGTGACTTAACCATGTTGACTGCTGACACTGCCAGGAGACTGTCAAAATATTGCAGGGCTGCCAGGAACCCTTGCTGCTTTCCTGGGGACAGCTAGGGAAATGACCTTTTACATGTGAATTTAAATTTCTAGTTTAGGGGAAAACACTGGGGTTTTGCTGAAAGCCAGCCTGGACTAAGCCATGCTCCTTCAGCCTATTCTCAGTGTCCTATCCCTTCCTGCTTTCCCTTGCTGCAGGTTTGCTGGGACTGATCTCTGAAATGGAATCAGGCTTTGGAGAAGGGAGTTTTACACCAGCACAGGGTAGGGAGCAAAAGAGCTGTGCCATCACCACAGGGGAAGCTGTTCTCTGTGCAGAAGGAAAGGGAAAAAGAAGGAGCCCTTGGCAGGCAAGGAGCAGTAATACCTCATGTGGGACCCATCATGACTGTAACTTGTGCAAGCACAGCTCTGCTCTGCCAGTCAGTGCCTCTTGCATGGATGGCTCTGGTATGAACCTCACAGCAAAGCCACTGCTGCCACTATGAAGTTAAATAGGCTGGCACTTGCCAGTCTTTTAATATCCATAATCTTTTACTGTATTTTTGGGTTTTTGAAGGCATGGGCTGAAAGCCATTCTTTGCTGTAAATTTGCATTAAAATACCTGTTGGGTTCTCAGAAATGTACCTTTTGCTCCATCCTGGTTATTAACTGCCCTTGCTTGCTCATTTGTGGGTTCTCTTTTCTTTCCAGCATTGTGGCTCCATTTCTTGTTCCTGCTTCTGTTTCTTTGCTCGGCAGTGATAATGAATATTGGGGGCAATGAGCAGGGAAAAAGTTGTTCTAGCCCAGCAAGGAAGGCTTCTGGAGTGCTGCAGGTGTGGGGAATGCCCTGGAAAATGATCCTGAGTGCAGGTGCCTGTCTGCAGCTGCCTGTGTGTCTCTTGGGGCAAGCTGTGGAAACCCAGCTGTGCCTTCACCAGGAGGTGCAGGTGACTTTCTTGGGAGGCTCCATGCACAGAAAACACCATCCCTGAGGTGCCTGCCCTTAGGCAGGCAGGGAGGGCCAAGGCAGGAGCTGGGCTCTCCTAGGACAGGCAGGGATTCCTGGCTGGGACCACGGCCAAGTGCTGTGTCCTCCCTCCTGGCCCCTGTCCCCAGCAGCTGGGAGCTGATCTCAGTGTCTGCTCCTGTGTCACCGTGCCCAAATTAGGGGTTTGGCAGTCTGGAGGTGGCAGTGCCTTATATCCAGTTGCTGCCACTCTGTCAGCATTCAGACACCCCATGGGCTTTGTCTGTGACCTGTCCTTGCTGCTGGGCTGGGATGGCCGGGCTGCTGTGCAGGAGGCGCAAAAAAGGAGGTAGGAAATGCTTCCTTTGTGGCAGGAATCTCTACACAAGGACCTGCTGTGCTGGGCTATCCCTGGGAGGCAGCTGTGGAAAGCTTTGTGCGGGCAGAGCCTTGCTTTGCTGGCAGAGGAGGGGAGGGGATGTTATGATTCCATGGGATCTGGCACAAGACATGCTTGTGTGTCTGAAGACAACCATGAAGGTTTCATGTGGTTCTTCATGCCATGAGGGATGGGGGCTTAATACACAAATTTGCATTAATGTTTTCTTCCATTGTAGTAAATTGCTCAGAAAAAAGGTATTTTTGTACGTTGGAAGAGTAGAGATAATTTTTATATTAAAATAAAAGAGTAAGTGCATCACCTTATTTGAACTTTTGGGAATAAATCTAGTTTAGCTGCATTTAGAAGTATTCTGCCTTGAAAGGTGTGCATAATTTTTTTCATATACATACACTGTGCCATGCATTCACTGCCCAGAGGAACTTAGCAGCTCTCTTCTGTATTTTCAGAGCACGGGGAACAGTGATGCCCTGAGCTTACTGAACACTTGGCATTCCCAGAATGACAGCACTGCTGTGATAATGAAGAGTGCTACATCTAGAAATGAGGCTGGTAGTTCCTAAATAAGTCTGACTTAATTGAAGTTTAGGCATTTATAGTCCTAGCAGGGTTTTAAAAATCAAACTTCAGTTTCCACATGAGTTGTCTCGTGCCTCCTGGTGGCATCATAATGTAGGAGTTGTTGGGGTGAGAAAGCTCTAGGTGGGAATAGTGCCAACAGGGCTGGGGAAGGCACATTGTTAGACCTGGTTTGATCTGTTGTGTGACGCCTTCTTGCTCCCTGACTTTTTTGTTTGTGGACTTTTTCAAGAAAAATGAGAAGGAATGCTGAAAAGGGGAACTTAAGAATTTCTTTACCAGCATCTTTATTCAGCAGGTCAAATCTCAGCCTGAGGACACTGTGTTCTGTTTGCAGTCAGGAACCATGGGGCAGAAACCATCAGGTCTCAAAATACCAGACTGGGGTTTGTTGCTTGCACTCCATAAGGAGGGTTTTAGTGGTGGTCAGTACCATGCTGGCAACCAGAATTAAATAACCTCTTGGGACTGCAATTAAGAAACGTGAGAACCTTGTTTTAAGCACCTATTTCATTTTTTGTGTGAGGGAAGGAGTGGGGATTGCAGTGTATTCTTGTTCCCTGTCCCCTCCTCTGTGGCAGCAGGATCTCTGCCTTTTCCACCTCTATGAGGCAGGGAAGCAGCAAGTCCTGATGCAGGGTTTTGTAACCTTCACAGACTGCATGCTAACCTCCAACCTGTGGTATGTTTTTCCAGTGGGGAAGGGGAATAATGACTGCTCCTGAAGGGGAGAGCTTGCAGGGGTATTGTGACCATTATTTAACTGTTCCTCCTTTTCTTTCCTGAGAAAAGTTTGCCTAGCAAACCTTATTTATCTGGAAATCCTTGCTTTTCCCTGAGAAGAGTGTGGGACCCTTCTCAAAGGAGACTGCACTACCACAAATGCTGCCACATGTAATTTTAGTTCATGCTTGCACAGAGCTGTCACTGAAAATATGGGGCTGCTGTGGTTTCATGCCTTGTAATCAATGTCATCTGAGTTTAAGGGAAGATATGCCTTGGAGAGTGGGAAAGTGTTACAGCAGTGCTGGTGCTTTTCTTACGGACAAGCTCTGTGAAAATACTGAAGAACTATTCAGTGTTTGTCCTTAAGTTTAGTTCCTTTCTAGTGTCAGGATGTAGGGAAGTGTTTTAACATCCATTTTATTTATGAAGTGTGCTTTACCGAGCTTCCCAGTGAGAGTTGTAAGCTTAGGACAGCTTGAAGTAAAAAAATTCAGATTTGTGTTCATCAGATCATGGCACATCTATTTTATCAAGTGACAGCACTGGAATTAAATACATTTTCATCTTTATTTGGTAGATCTCCCTAGGATTCTCTGAGGATTTAATAAGGCCAGTAGCAAGTTGCATGTTTTGCAGCTGGAAAGGGTGGTGATGAGTGATGGTCATGCTGTCAGAAAAGGGGTTTGTTTTTACAGTTTGATGCCTGCTCTAGGCTGGGGCCATCCTGCAGGCAAAGCTCACACTCCTTCCTTTTGGAGAAACAAGCACTCTGAGCTTGTCCTTACCACAGAATTGGGCTTCTTGCTAAAAGTTTCCAGCCACTTCTGTGGTAGCTCTGTTTAATAGGAAGCTATAAAAGGATGTTGCTTCGATTTTATTTTCCACTGTGGCTGCAGTTCTTCATGCCATAAACTGTGGTCCTGTTCTGAAATGGATCTACCAGATGTTGTCTGTTATTATGAACACTGTCCCCAGCCCCTATATATACACCAGCTTTGAATTTATTACATTCTTTCTGATTTTTTTTTGTTCTATGCAGTGAGTGACCTCCAAGAAGAAGGTAAAAATGCCATCAATGCACCAATGAACCCAAGCTCTGTGGACATCCATCCAGAAGACACACTATTAGGTAAAGTTTTCTTGCTGCAGAGATGGTCTGTGAAGGGGGCCACTCTCACCCCCACATCATTTCTTCACTGCTGGATGTAGATTGCCCAGTGGGAACTGAGAGAATTGGAAATGACAATTGGAAAAGACTGCATGTTACTTGTAGACTAGAAATTTAAAAAGGTAAATGGACTTTGAAGAGCAGTGCCAAGAGAGTTGGTTTATGGACTCTCTCCCATGTCCATCCCCATTCCCTCACTCTGAGTCCCTACAAGAGAAACAACATCATTTAATAGCAAAAAGTGTTAAAACTTGTTGAAATAAACCACTTTTTGTCTTTCCTGGCCACATATCTCTTAATCTATGGAATTAGTTTAAGCAAGCCAATTATAAAACAGTAAATCAAATATCCAGACAAATTAAAAAATAGTAAATTAAAACCAGAAGGTGTTAGTCATTTGCATTTTCTGATTGGGAGAGTAGTAGGAAATGCAAAGTACTTTTTTCCTGAGATGTGGGCAAAGTGTTGGCTGCTCTGCATTGATATGTCTGGACCAGGAGTGTCTCCAGTGGTTTCCTCTGGATACCACTAAAGCTGGGTATGTCCTTAGGACTGCTGCTGAAGGCCTGTCCTGCAAGGATGTGATCACCAGTGAATGTTAAACTGAGTTCTGTGGTAAATCATCTTCTGTTATGGGTCAAGTCCCAGTCAGGGTTAGTGTTTTGGGTGTGTAGTGAGTGTCACTTCCCTATGATGAACTGCCTGAACCACCCCAGGCAGTAATGAGGAAGTAAAGGAACAGGGGGAAAAGAGGCAGCAGTAAACCACGATACAATTTAGAACTAGAAATAATTAATGGAGTTTTTTCATTGGTTTGTGGAAATTTTTCACGTGTGCTTAGGTAGCACAGTCCTATTTTTTTTAATAAAAATGAAGAGTCCTGGAAAATACTGACCCCAAATGTGTGGGTGAGGTCTAAGTTATCCAGTTAGACAATGGTTACTAAACACAGTGTGATCAGCCTCATGTCCAGGATGTGTCATGTTTCCCATCTGACAGCAGTGAGGTCACTGCAGGCTGGTCACTGCCACTCCTCTGTGTCTTCCACTGAGCAGTGTGACAATGGCCTGAGCAATGGTGATACCAAAACCCCTCCTTTGTTGTCCTGACAGAAAGAAAGAATAGGAAAATAAATAGGAAAATAGGATTGCATATGACTTGCCTTCTGGCCATTAAAGAGCACTTCTTACACATCTCAGCAGCAGAAGAAATACAAGACTTTACACCTATGAAATCTCTTTCCCCCATGCACCAGCACAGCTGATACAAAGTAGGGTAATTTAATTTCATAAGCCTAATCAGAGGTTGAGGAGTTCCTGCACTCAGGAGCACAAGTGTGACCAAGTTTTGGGGAACCAGAGGATGGAGGCACAAACTCTCAACCCAAATCTCAGCAGCTGCACTGAGTGTGGTGCATTAAGCTCACTATATTCTTCCAAGTGCTGCAATTTGGGACAAGTGTGTTCAATTAGAAGTTAAAATCAAACTGAGGAGAAGGAGAAAAGCAGTTCACTGTTGGTTTTGGTGTGTTACTATGAATGTCCCCACATGAGGACAGGGATTTTCCTGAAGCATTCTGCATAGGGCAGGGGAAGGTCAGGGGAGACAGTCCTGATTTAGGGAAGTGGGGCTGTGCTGTCTTTCTATGTGTCACTAAAATTGCCTGGCACTGGGGTCATTGGACATCCCCTGGCTGAGAGGATGAGTAGGCACTGCCATTTCTCCATCAGCTGACCCTCCATGGTGTGGGGGTGTTGCAGGGCACATTTGAAGTGGATCTCACTAAAGTTTCCCCTCTTACTTGAACAGAGGAGAATGAGGAACGCACTATGATTGATCCTAACTCAAAAGAAGACCCCAAGTTCAAGGAACTGATCAAGGTAGGAAATCAATGTTTTGTCCTTCTTCAAACCTTTAACTCCAGTGAGCTGGAGTTATTTGCAAGCTGGTCACCCAAGGACACAGTTGAGGAGTGGCAACTTGTTACTGGAGTAGCCGTAGAAACTGAGATGAAGGTCAACAACAAGGTAAGGCTAAAAGCAACAGTGAGAGGGACAAGGAAAGGCTGAATGTCAGGGTGCTCATGGAGTTATGGAGTAAAGCTCCTCTGTGTCCATTTCTATTCTCTTCCCTATCACAGCAAGGGTCAGTGCTTTCCTTGAGTCTGGCTGCAGTCCCTGCACATGCAATGTAGGTACCTTCTGTTTGTGAAAGCTGGGAAGGAGCTTTGCAAAGCATTGGTGAGGTTTCAGGAGGAGAAAAGAGTAAGACGGAAATGTTATGGGGCAAAGAGGGGACCTCTTGTGGCATGGGAAAGCTGGAACTGAGATTCTTCTTGCCCTTCATTCTGGCCTCAGTTTACCTGTGTGCTGGGTCAGAGACAGGTAGTTCTGAGTCTGTCTCATCACTGGACACACCTGCCCAAGGTGTTGATAAGGTGTGCCCAGGTGTGCTGGTGTTAAGTGAGACTTCCTGACTCAGCAGTGCCCACAGTTCCTGCCTGGCATGACAGAGGACTTGCTCTGGAAGGACTCACGTTTGGGAGAACCTTTTCTGTGCAGAAAGTTGTTGGGGTTAACAGAGTGCAAGCTGGAGCATGAGGGGAGGGATGGCGAGCCTGAACAAGCGTGAGCTCTTTCCAAAAGGTATTTGTGCTGGTGTTACACTTCCCACTGCACTTTCCCTTCACTTCTTTAAAATACTTGTAAAAATATTTTTTGTTGAAAATGACAATACAGCTTTATCTGTGTGGCTGTGAAAACTTTGGATGGTGCATGCTGTTTCCTGAGAGGGGGCTGAGCTTGGGCATATTCCCTGCTGGAAACCTGATGCACCCACCCTGTGTGCTTCCCCAGAGTAAAGTGCTCCAGCAAATGCCTCAGCAAACTGCTCACCTGGTACATCTTTAAAACAAGCCCAGTGATCTGTTATTACCACTGCAATAACGTGTTCAGCATCACAAAACCACATCAGACTGAGTTTAGCAATGAGCTGTGCTCAAATTTCTGTTATTTTAATTCACTGGGAGTACATTGTGGTTTTAAATTAAGTGACTGCACATTCTTTCTTTGTTGGTACCTAAATCCATTAATTCTCTCAAAGGTGCAGTGGTCTTGCATCACCCTCTCAGAATGTAATGTGGTTTCTCTGCTAGTGGAGCACTGATATTATCAGCTGAACAGGAGTCATTGCAGTGGAGGAACCAGATGTACTCTGTGATTCAGGAGACTTGATATGGAGATCACAATTGCTTTTAAATTGTGAATTTTCCTGCTGAGTTTAATACAAGTTTCTTCCCCAGATGCTGTAGTCCAGCAAGGTTTTATTTTTTCAGATTAAAAACCTGGAAACCTCCAGGGAGAATGAAACCAGGGCCAGAACAGTGCTTGAGGATAATGTTAGAGTACATTGCAGAACCAGGTTCAGGGTCACTAGGCCAGTTCACACTTGCACAAGGAGAGAGGTTCCAATGGAACCAGTGATCTGGTGCAGGGAGCAGCATGGAACTGGAGATTGTTTCCTTGGGATCATCCTCAAAGGAGGGATGTGCTCTGTAGAGTGCCTGTGTAATTTGGGTAATTGCTAATAACTTGCATACCTTTCAGCATACCTGTTAGAGTTTTTACAGTGAATCAGCAGCATTGGTGTGAATTCACACTGTGTTGGTGTGAATCTGTAAGCCAGGGAAAGGTTTGAATTATGCTGGAGAACTTACTTTATACTACAGAGTTTGGATAATGCCCCCCAAAAAAGAAAAAAGAGTAATTTATCCCTCATTTTCTGTTCCTTCGTGGTTAATGGCATTTTCCAAAGCCCCAGTGCTGGATGAGAATTGCTGTGCTTTAGAAACCCAGCCAGCAGAAAAGTGTCTGCCCCACAGAGCCTGAAAGGAAAGCTCTCCATGGACTAGTGAGGAGTGGGAACTTGAATAGGTGGAGGTTTTTACAGTTCCAAGTGGCTCATTTTCTCTCTTTCCCCTCAGAGAGGAATGTGCCAAGAGCAGCAGCAGATCCTTGTGCCTTTTCAAAGCTGGCAGTGGGACCCAATTTCACTGGGGCCAGCCCAGATCTCTTTCAGCACCAGAGTTGGATGTGCCAAGGTTTGCCATCACCGATGCTGAGTGTTTCTGTCCTGCCAGTCACAGGCAGTGGGGTAAATGGATCTCAGTGCAAAGGGACAGCAGAGAGATCTGCTGCTGACTCTGCTTTAGAACCTCTTTGTCTCCACCAAATGTTGGTTTAATTTCTGCTAGCCTCATGCAGTAGGAATTATATGCATTGTGGATTGGGCATTTGGAAGTGATTTTGACAGAGCCTTTGTAACTCCAGAGGGACAGACTGTGCAGCATTGTGGTAATACAGAGACCAGCAGATGAAAAACACAACAAAAAGCCTCATTCCTCTCTCTTAGTAAAGCAAACATACAGAGAATCTCCTCGTTGAAGGCTGCTTATATAGAGATGTGAAAATGCCTGCTGTAAGCCTTGCACATGTGAAAAACATTATGCCTGAAAATGTTGGTTATCATCATGGACAGTGTTCTAAAAATAGTCACAATTTGTCAGTGTGAAGTGTTCAGCAATGTTCCCTCTCTGTCCAGCAGCTTTTTCAAACTCACTTCATTTGCCCTGTGTGTATTGAAAGCTTGCTGCATAGCTGAACAGACCTAAAGCTGAAAATTCAGATCAGGGAAGGAGAGATGAGTTACTGGTTTTATTTATGTGTGTATAAATATTGTATTCACAAAATGCTCTATTTCTAGTGTAGAAATATGTAAGCTTGTTTTACTTGTTGTCCAATATTTGCTCCTTTTCTGTATTTCAGTAGCAAAAATATGAAAAATATCTTCTGCTAATTGAATGCAAAATTTTAGAACATCAGCTTGCAAGAATTGGGTCCTGTCTGAAAGTGCCTTGACCACAGGCAGCAAGCCACAGTTGTAGGGTGATTTTCCTCCTGGCAAAGGTTTCTGCAAGATTGGCTTAGAACTGCAACAATTTCTAGCCTCTAAAAGACTCATTCAAACTTTATACAGATCCAAACACTGCTGCTCTAGACACAGCCTGAAAAGAGTAAACATTCTCATTTGTCATAAAACTTTCACTGTCCTGGAAGATACCAACTTTTCCCATGTCTGGTTTTATGGCTTTTTTAGATTTACTGAGGTGAAGAAAAAACCAAAATGAAGCCACTGTCCTTTGACATGTGGTTTGTCATGTGTGACCAGATGAAACCAAGCTTCCTAAAAGCTCTGTCATCTACTTTTGGCACAAGAAGCCTTCCCCTTGGTTACAGAGTGCCAGTGCTTTGTGCATAGCTGAATATGCATTTTTGCTATTAATTTTCATGCTCAGCCCTGAAGCCAGTCTCAAACCTTTGATCTCTGTTTCCTAATTCCCCCAGAAGCTGAGGGGAAGTGGGTCATTGAAGCCAGGGTTTTCTTTCTGTGCTGTTTTTGGTGGCTGGGCTTCCTGTTTCCCCATTGTGCCAGATTTGTTCTTGCATTTTGGGTTGTTTTGCATTTTTTTCCACTGCTGTACAGCAGTGACTGTGGGGTCCTCATGCCCTTGAACTCTGAATTTTTTTTAGTACAAGTGCACATGTCTGAGCATTTGGCCCAGTTCAAAATGCCTTAGGTGAGTGCAGATATGCTTGAAATGTCAGGCATGGTTGTGAGGACATAAGAATATCATATTAAATTTTTAAAACCACACTGCTAGCCCCAGATATTATAGAAGGCTACAGAAAAACAGCTTTTTGTGAGCCCAAAATTGAGCTGCAGTTATGTGAGGTGCTGACACAGGAAGGAGGGAATGGGTAGAGGAGTGTGAGACCAGGCACAGTGAGGTTAAGCATCTTTTCATGCAGAGGAAAAGCTTTTGTCTGCTTCCCACCAAGCACCAACGTGCCTATGTCAGGCTGCTAAAATTTCAAGACATTCAGGTTGTTGAATATTTTGTGCTTCTGCATTTTCATGAAGGAGAAATCACAAAGGACTGGAGAAAGCTGACTTTCCATAAGCAGAGTCAGAAACTATTTCTGCAGGTTTGTTGTTTCAATAAGCACCATGGTGTTTCCTCTGTAAAAATTAAAAAAAAAACAAAAAAATCTATGCTGAAATTTTTTTCCAGGTTTCTAATTAAGACATAATCAAGAAATCAAGAAAGGCTTGGGATTTTTTTTCATTACAGTACTTTCCAGTCTTCAACAGCTGTTGAAGGAAACCACCTGGATTTTTTTTTCTTCCCTTTGTAAATTCATTTTTTCTAGTGGAGCTGCAGTTATTGTCTGAATAGTAGAGAAGTTAGAATGTTCTTTGGGATATTTTTTCTTTGATTCAAGTACTAAACTATTAAAATAGTAAAATAATTATGGCTATACCTGTTTGTGTCTTTTTTATAGTTTTGTTACCTAAAGCTTTTCAGTGCTAAATTTTTGTGAAACATTAAATTAATAGATAGTGTGAGTATTTTCTTTTCTAAGACCCTGTACTGTGATTCCTGTTTATCTCCACTCTTGGAAATGGGATGTTGGATCTTACATTTTATTCTTTTATTTTTAATTTCTTGACATTTTCTAGATTCTGGCTTCAATACCATTCAGCACAGGACAAACAAAATGTTTATTGATGGTTTCAAATAGTTTAGCATCCTGAGTTTTCCTTTAACAAAGCTTTTGAGGAGCTCTTGAAATCCAACCTCTTCTTATAGGCACGGTAAAGGGGATCTGATAATTAAATATCTTCTGCTGAGCTTCAGATAAGTTTTGAAGGTCTGTTCTGTAAATCTCACAGAAGACCTAAACCTCTTATGATTTTGATTTCTTCAGTTGATTTTTAATGGATGTCTGTGTGTTTCAAGGTTGTGTAATTACAGAATTAGGCAGCCACCTTTGAAAATCTCTTTCTGGATGATGTCTTGTTATCTAGGACTGTTTTTTTCTGTATAACTGGTGAAGTTTTTGAGGTGAAAGATAGTATTGTGCTTCCCACTGGCTTCCAGCTGTGGTAATCCTTTGCTGGCTTGTCACAGGGCAGCAGTGGGGTGATGCTGCTGCTGCAGAGCTCATCCTTGTGTATCCATCTGTCCTCAACCACCTTCCCTCTTCTTGTACCTGTGTGAGAGAAGACCACTTCTGGCACAAGGTCCTGATATTGGATAGTGAATAGCTTAGCAGAAAACCTTTATTTTCAAAGGCAGGTCTTTGGAAGAGTCATTTTTATTGTTGAGGTTTTAATCCCTCTGGACAGCTTAGAGGGCAAAGGTGGTTTACATGGGTGAGCATTGGTGCTGATCCTTGCTTTCCATGGATTGAGCACTTGCCAAATCACTCAGCTAAAATCTGTCACTTACATTCTACGTCCCTATTTTTAGAGCTGACTTTCAGCCCTGTGTATTTTCAGCATGCTTTGGAAGTACTGAAGATATGGATTACAGGTACATGAAGCATTTCATGTTCAGGCTGTAAACTTTTCCACGGTCACTAAGCCTAGCCAAATTTATTTGAGGTTTTTAGGCTGAATGAACATCAGTAGCCAGGTGGAAAAACTTAAATATCATTGTGACCAGCATATTCAAATGCTTGTATTCCCTAGGATTCCCAAAGTGGGTGTTTTCCACTGCAAACCTGCATATATTTTGTTTATTTGCTTTTGTTTCACAATCTCTTGTACAGTAAAGCCCCAGAACTTTCTTAGCCATCATAACTGCCAAGAAGAGGCAGAAATATGGGGTCTAATCAGAAAGTGAATTTAAAAAATCCTCAAATTAAGGATTACAAAATCTTTAAATGAAGCTTATTGTTTTTAGGTGGCTCTAGTCAATGGAATTTGCATGTCTGTGGTTTACAATACTCTCACAGAAACAAGGAAGTAGCAGGAGTTAACATTGTATCTCTTCCCACAGATCTGTGTTATTTATGTGAAATTAATTTAAATTTCCAAGCAGTAAATTGGAGGAGAATGCTACTACCAGCTTTAAATGGTCAAAGCTTGTTTTCCTGTAACTAGTTGGATGTAATTGTCTTTGGCACTTGGGAAACTTAGCTCCTTTTCTTTTTAAAGATTCTTTATGCTCATTCCTGTTTTACAGGTGACTGAATGTTTTTCGTAGTTATGGTAGTCAGCATATGGGAACTGTTAAAATTGTAAAATGATTTTTATCAGATCCATTTGACCAAGATCTTAACTCTGGACTTTTGTATTCTAAAATAGCTGAGGATAAAATACCCTGTCCTGTTGTCAAGACCTGAATTAAAAACAATAGGGGACAATGAGATGCTTTTAGTCTACTTTATTATTATTATTATTATTCAGGTCTTATCTCTGCAAATTGGAAATACATAAATATGCTTGCAGTTCACCTGTTTTATAGTCCTGGATACTGCCTTGAATGAAAGGAAGATGTTTCAGTTGGTTTTAGACTGCTTTTTCTGTGCTTGCAGGTCCTAATTGACTGGATTAATGATGTGCTGGTGGAGGAGAGAATCATTGTCAAGCAGCTTGAAGAGGACCTTTATGATGGGCAGGTGCTGCAAAAGCTGCTGGGTGAGTCCACACAAGGGAAGGTGACCCCAAAGGTTAGGAGGGCCTAAAATTAACCTTTTCCAAAGCTGCAGGCTGTGCAGCAACTCAGCATCTCAGGGATAGATGTTTGATTTCACTGGAAGCTGCCTCAGCTTCTCTATCTGTTCTCCTCAGGCTGTCTTCTGAGAGGGGAGGAAATCCAAATAATTCCTAGGTGTCTGTTTCATGGCCTAACTGTAGTCCACACAGGTGAAATAGAAGGTAGAAAAGGAGTGAAGAGGTTCATGTTTATGGTGCCAAGCAGAAGCCCTGCAGTCCAAAATTTTGTCAGTCTAGTTTGCTTTTGAAAGCTCTTGGGCTGTTTTGCGGTCCTGATAGTATTACTTTTGGGGGAAAAAAGAGAATGCATGGCAGCAGGCATGTGCTCAAAATGTGCCCTTCTGTGTGAATGACATGAGGGGATACACTTGGTTGAGAATTTGGGATTTTGCAGCCCCCTTCTGTCTTTTTTTTAGAGAATTTTACCTCCTGTCTCTTGCAAGGGCCACAACAGAGAGGAAGAGAAGAATGAGTTGTCTACAACTTTGGCCACAAATAATGACATCACATAAACAGAACTGAAATTTTGGTGATGGAATTTTACACATTTCCCTGCATTATTATTTTGGAAGTAATCAACAATGATGTGACAATGTCAACAACATGACAAGAGTGTACCAACTTACTTTTTAAATGAGTTCCACTGAGCTAATCCTGGGTCATATGAATCATGAGGGTTTTAGGATGTAAAATGTGCTTTAGCTCGAATTCATACCTCCAGCTAACCTGAAATAAAGCTTATCAAGCTCAAGTAAATATTCACATGAAGTATTTCCCATTTATTGTCCTAAACTAACTTTAAAATGTCCTTTACACCTGTGCAGCTTCCTTGTGCAGTGAAGGGTGTGTTGTGCCAAATGCTTTTCTGCAGTGAAAGAAATTGGGAGGTGTAATTAATATTGCTGCTAGCTTGATGTCTGGCTGAAAGTTGTTACATATTTTGACACCTGGTTGATGAGCATGTTCAGCCAGACTTTCCAAGTTGTGTCACATTTTTATTGGAACTGACACACTTTGGTGAAAGCTTTACTTTCACCTGTTTTTCCTTCCAAGGAAAATAATCCTCTTAGAAAAGTTCCTAGTGGATTCCAGTGGTCTGTGCTTGTTACCTCCACAGAGTTCAATCTGGTTTTGTCTGCCCTTTGTATTTCTTTATTTATTTTGCTTGTTTTTCCAATGCAGAAAAATTGGCTGACCGCAAACTGAATGTGGCAGAGGTGACACAGTCTGAAATTGGTCAGAAGCAGAAGCTGCAGACGGTCTTGGAAGCTGTCCATGATTTACTACGACCCCATGGCTGGACAATCAAGTGGAATGTTGACTGTAAGGATTCTCATGGTGTTTTCTATCTGTGTGTGTGTGTTACCACTTAGGAAGTCTGCTCAGAGCATTTTCCCCAGTATCCTCCAGTGCAGTGAAGAGCAAGTGGTGGGGTCTGCCTGTCTGTGATCAGAGAGGGCTTGGACTTGTAAGTTAGGCTTAAAAAAAGGGCAGAATCCAGGCTTTGCTACCTGTGGAGTTACATTGTAGGCCTTACCAATTCAGGAAAAAGAGGAAGAAGGGTGAAAAGACTGTGTTGACCAAAAGCATTTTTCACCGCCTTTTTCCAGAGCTGTTGATTTAAAACAAGACCTCAGCATCTTTTCACTTTTGCTTAATCTCCCTTGTTCCCTGCAGCCATCCATGGCAAGAATTTGATTTCCATCCTTCACCTGCTGGTGGCTTTGGCCATGCATTTCCGAGCTCCCATCCGGCTGCCTGAGCACGTGTCTGTGCAAGTGGTGGTTGTACGGGTGAGTACTAACCCTGGGAGGAGCAGAGGGGATCCTGCAGGGCTGGGCTGCTCCCACACATTGCTTCCCATCTCCTGTCACTCAGAAAACGTGTGTCCCAGTGGCTTGGTGAGTCTCATTGCCAGGAATGCATTTTTGGATTGCATGTGCCTAACTGAGACCCCAAGAACAGCACATCTTTAGAAATGTTGGGGCCACCCTTTGCTATTGCAACAGCAGCTCAAAGGATGCAATGGGATTTTGTATAAGGGAGCATTGGGTTTGTGATTTCTGACACTCCAGTACAGGTTTGTTTTTGGTTTTTTTGTTTTGTTTTGGTTTNCATTTCTGACACTCCAGTACAATTTTTTTTTTTATTTTGCCATGCATTTTTTGCAGAGAAGCCATTGAAACCTCAACAGCACAGGAAGGAGTTTCAGCACATAAAATCTCCCTAATCTGGAATGCCTCTTAGCAGGATTGTTTTTCCCCAATGACTTCATGTGCAGACTTAAACATATTATTTTCCTTGGCAGGCCTGGTAGATTTTCATCATTTCTTTCACAGTCTTGTGTTTTTGTTAGCTTTCCTTAGATATGGGGGAGAGATCTGACCTAAGGAACCCTCACTGCTTCTCCCCTGCCCTAGATACTGCTCCAGTTACTCCTTTCTCTGCTTGGTGTCAACCATTTCCTTTCCCTCTACAAAGACTCTTCTTTCAGGCATCTGTACTTCTTTTTTCCCTGCCTTCTATCCCAGTGAAAGCTACCCATGGGAACCCAGTTTTTCTCCCAGCTGCTGAACCCCAGGCAGATGTGTTCCAGCTGGCACTCTGCTCCTGCTGTGCCTGTTTGCTGTGGCACTCACTCTGCAAGTGCCATTCACTGTTCCAGCTGTGAGATTCCTTTCAAGAATCAAGAAGATAAAGTGATCCCACACTCTGTTTTGCAAACCTGGATCCCCTTACAAGATGTAGGGGGGTTGATTAGGTGAGCTTCATTTTGCTTTATGTTTAGGTAATGGTGTTTTCCAGGTGGCCTGCCTGGATGCTCTAGGTGTGCAGGGTGTGATGTAAATGAGAAATTGATGGATGCTCCCTGGTTCACAAGAAATGTGTTTCTTATCTATAGGAGGTGATTTTGAACTGCTTTAGTAAATTCAGAACTAAAGTCAGAATTTAAGAACAGTGAGTTAGTTATAAAGTAACATGAATGTAAATAGGAGATTGATTTATTTTAAAATTTATTTTTTCTGTCTTGGAATAATAAGGAGGAATATGTAAATACAAGCTGATCAGCAGCTCTCTCACACCCTGATGCTAAAAACCTCCTTCTGTGATGTGTCTTCTGTAACTGCTAAGGCAGAAGAAAAATACTAGATAGAGAGGTAAAGCCTCCCTTTCCTTGTCCTTAGTTCAAGCTTCAGAAACATCCACGTCTACAGCACAGGGAAGGCTGTGGAGAAGGTTTTCACTTCTTTTCCTGTTGGAGGGATATAGAGGAGACCATTTGGTTGACCAGAGTCCTTGAGTCTTCAACCTAGTGTGACAGGAGGACATCAAGGCTGCAAGAAACTAAGGAGGAGAGAGAGCAACACCTGGGTCCCCAAGGGAGTCAGGGCCCCTGAAAGTGCCAGGTTTAGTGGGAGTTAAGTCAAATCCTAGAGGCTCTTGCTCCTGGATCTAGAGCCTGGAGTCCTGGCATGGCCACAGCTGGGCCTGTGCAAGAGGAGGCTTCTCTCAGCCCCTAATCCACTGCTAGGAAAACCTTGCAACTCTACAGCTTTGTTTATTTAAATGGAAAGTGAGGGATGGTATGAAACAGAGCATATTTGTTCTGGAAAAAGAACTTTTGCCTTATAGTTTGGAAAACTGAATTTTTGTAGCTCAGCATCCATAATCTTGTCTAAAAATACATGCTGGTTCAGTAATACAGATCTCTTTAAATGGACTTTGTTTAGCCTTTGTTATACTAATGACAAACAGAATGGTGAATATTGTTCCTAATCCAAATAAGACAACTACTATTAAGAAGATTATTGTCACTATTACCAATGTGTTTTGAAGTGATCTCTTGTTACATATCCCAGTGATGAATAGGGTTCTGTCAAACTAGATCACAGTTAACATAAGGTGTTAACTGAGAGATTTTCATTTAAATGCCTCTTTTTGCTTGGATATACATTTCAGGGGGTGAATAAACAGTTTAAATGACTTGTGTGCAAGTCTTTCAGAACTGAAGCAAGAAAACCATGCAAAATGCTGTGGGAGTATGATGCAGGAACACACCCACACTGAAATTATCAAAACTAGCCAAGTCTCATTTTCATGGGTGACTTTGTTTGTCTTTATCCACTTGTTGAGCTGTCCTCACACTGTGCAGATCCCTGAGGTGCTTCTTCTCCAAAAGGACTGTGCTTATGCCATGAAAATAAAGTGGTTTAGCAAGTTACTGCTCAGCCAAGACATGTGCATTTCCACAGCCCATCCCAGAGCAATGATGAGCTGGTATTTATCCAGATCTCCACAGTTCCATGGTGATTCTGCCCTTCCATTAAATTCTTCTCTGCCTTTAGTGTCCTGAGGTGACAGACTGAGATTTTAAGGTGCTGCATTTTTTTTTAAATTAAAAATCATTGATTTAGAGTCTGAGAAATATCTGCAGCTCAATCTGAGTCTGTCAAACAGTGCACTCCCCTTTTTTGGTCCTGCACTGTTAAGTTTGATCAGAAACCCACAAGCATTTTGGAGATGACTTTCTGTTTTACCTTCCTTGGCAGGAAGAACCTTTAGTAATCTGTCTTTCCATATTATGTGGACCAACCCAGCAGAAAGCCAATTTTGTTTTTATTATTTCATAATGGCCTCCATGACAGCCCCTCTCAAAAGCCAAGTTCCTGAAAGGGTTACTTGGAAGTAACTTGAAAGCCTTTTTGAATTCAACCTCCAGAATTAGTTTTCTTGCTGTGTTGTTTTTTTGTTTTTTTTTTTTTTTTTTTTTTTTTTTTTGGGTGGGGAATTTNNNTTTTTTTTTTTTTTTGTATGAGATAGGAAATTAGGTACCCATGGCAATGTATGCCCAAGTTATTCAAGAAGGGTCCTGGCAGAGCAAGAGTCTTCTAGTTAAAATCCTGTGAGCAGCTGCTCTAAGTGCTGAGTTAAGGGTTGAGGGTGATACATGCTTTAATGCTGGTGTCACTCATCACGTGCCTGTCATTCCAGCCCTCCTCAATGAGGGCAGAGAGGAGAGCAACTGTTTGTTTTGGTGATGCTTCCAGTGAGAACTGAAAATACTGAGATTTTGCATCTGATTCTACTGCCTGCTATTCAAAATGTAAGCTTGCATGATGAACAATCACCCTAATTCAGGAAAACAAAAAATTCACAGAAGTAAGTGTAAAACTTGTCCTTAAGGCTCCCTGTGTTGGTTATTTTTGCAAGGCTCTGGAATTGTTTTCTTTCATGCTTTGCTTTCCTCAGCCTCATTCTTAAAATGGCAGCATGTCCCACCTTGTTGCTGCTGGGAGATCTGGGGCATTTTTGCAGTCATTCCCTTTCAGTCTGAGTTGCAGACAGAAAGGTCAGAGTCCAGGCAAGATGATGAATAAATGTGTCTGGTGCCAGTGGTGGAAGGAATCAACATTTTTATCAAGGAATGATATTTGCTTTTGGGTTGCAAGGTGGGGAGACCCAGGCTTGCTGTGAGAGGGGGAGCAGTGCTTCCTTTTCCAATGGCTGGGGAGCCAGTGTTGGAATCCATTCCTCTTTCTTATCAGGCACTTGGGGGCATTACTCATCACTTACTGAGCTTTTGTTCACAGGTTACACCATCCTCTCCCTGGGGTTCAGGGTGCCTGGAAGGTCCCAAGCCTTGTGTTAACAAAGCAGAGACATGGTGGGATGGCATAAAGACAGCATTGTTTTGTGTGCAGGAAAATACTGGCCTCCCCATTTTTCCATCCGTGCTGTCATGCTGGCTTTTTCCCCAAACCTCCTGGCACCGTTCCCGTGGCTGCCCCGGGGGTGCAGGATGAGATAGGAGTGTGATAGGGAAGGGAGGGCTGTGCAGACCTGGCCAGCCTGGCAGCACAAAGCCCCCTCAGGCATGGAGCTCTAACAGCTCCCCCCATGCCTCCAGCCAGGCTCCCTCCCTTCCAGCAGCTCTGCCTGCCTTCCTTTCTTCAGGAGGGAGTGGAGGAGTTCCTCTTGCTGGTTTTTAGATTTCAATTCTTGTTTCTCAGACTGCTTCTGGGGAAGGATGTGTTTCTCCTCAAAGCTGTTCTCCCTAAGGAGTCCTTGCTTGAGGTTCATCTGGTGAAAACGATAGAGGTGGTAAAGATGTACAGAGCTTGTGCCCAGGGGGATGTTTCCCTGCTTATCTGAGCTGGAAAACTTTATTAACCCTCCCCTCAGTCATTCTGACAGACCTGGTTCCTAGATGGCTGCTGAGATTTGAGCTCTTTCTGTCAGCTTTTAGAGCACAGAAAAGGGTTGAAAGAAATTCCTCCATTCAGGCACAATTTTGAAAGGAACCAGTGGAGATGCTAAGCAAGTTTTTCACTCAGGTGAAAGCACTTCCACCCTCTGAGATATTTTGAAACCGTCTCAACACATGCTGTTTCTCTTGGGTAGAGACTCCTTATTCATGCAGAAAATTATGCCAAGCAGAGACAACCTGCTACCAGGGGAAGTACTGTTCATTGTGAAATCATCAGCTGAACTTTCAGTGCTCCCTGTGTTTCCCTGGAGGATGTGTCCCTGCCAGGTGGCCCCAGTGCCATGCCTGCTCTAGGAGAGCTGTGCCAGCAATCTGGGAACAGCCTTGGCCTGGGAACACCAGAACAATCAGGCTGCCAGATGTGGCAAAGTGCTGGTTGACACCATGACATGACCAGGTGCCCTACAGGGATCTCAGATGTGGTTGACAAACTCTAGATTGTGTTCCAGGCATGATGCTGACTGTGGTCTGAGAAGGAGAATTATTAGTGAGGCAGTGAGCTGCAAATATAGGTGTAAATATATATTTTTCCAAACATCCCTTTGGCTGTCAGTGTGATCAGTGCCACTATTCTGGGGCTAAATCCTCCTGTGTCGGCTGTTTCAGCTCTGCCTCTGTGAAACTTAGTGAACTCACCCAGTTCTGTGATCTGAAAGATGCTGAGTGAGGCCCTGATGAGCTTCTCCTTCCTTCTCCTAATTTCATTTTCCTTTGCAGAAACGTGAAGGCCTCCTTCAGACCACTCATGTTTCAGAGGAGCTGACCACCACGACAGAGTAAGCACAAAACGCTTTGGCGCAGGGTGTGGGACCATTTCTAAGGAGGAGAGAGAAGTTTAATCTTTCCCCCATCCTTGCTTAAATTAATGAAATCCCTTCATGGGGTGTTTTTTTTTTTTAACTACATGCAAATGATTTGGCCTCTGAAAATATGCTGTAAGGGAGAAGTGTCCTCTGGAAATTCTTGTGTCTTAGAAACTTTGAACTGAAAGTGACTTTTGTGAGCCTTTTCTCCCCCTGCCTACTGCATGTAGCTATAGACATCTGCCTTCTGCTTAGTACTACTTTCTCTATTAAGTGAAAGGCTAATGTAGATATTTTGGGGAAGAAGTAGTTTGACAAAAGGCAATTCTTTGACATAACTCTGTAAACTGAAGTGGTACAACTTAAACAGGAGATAAAAAAGGAGAGAAGAGCTCAGCAGAAATAAATTTAAAAACTTCTTCCTTTTCCAGTTTTTGTACCAGCTTACTTTGCATTATGTTTTTACAGTCCTTGTCATAAGGAGAAGGTTAGACATGCAGTTTGGCTTCAACTGAACGCTGGGGTTTTCCTTCACACGGCCTGAAGGCAGCTTTTCTAAGAGGGGCTTACATGAGCCCTCCCTCAGTTTATCA
Organism: Pycnonotus jocosus; assembly: GCA_013400435.1. Lineage (NCBI taxonomy): Eukaryota > Metazoa > Chordata > Aves > Passeriformes > Pycnonotidae > Pycnonotus > Pycnonotus jocosus. The sequence continues at coordinate 46,008 of VWYP01000044.1, forward strand.
GTGCATTGGCTCCCTGTAGAGTTGGCTCAGCTTCCCGTGGCTTTGAAGATAAATGAAGCACCATGTGGTGCTTAGTGGGGAAGATCTTTCAGATGGAAGTGCTCAGAAATGAGATCACAATGTCTCTGTGTGGACATTAAAGATCTCACTGTGGTTTTTGCAGGATCAGAGCTCTGGCTCAGGTTTGTGGGCCAGAATTCCTCCCCTCTCTCCTGTGCCCTTGAACAATGCAGTGAGCTTGTGCTCTCCTCCAGATGTAGTTTGCAAGATGTGATCTGCAGGCTGGGGCTTGGACGTTTTTTAGCAGGAAAGATGTTTGCAGATTTGCATTGTCTGTTTGTAATGTGTATTTTATGGAGCTAATTAATATTACACAGTAATTACAGTATTAAGAGGTTACTGCTTAATGGGTTGCATATCCAGATACAAGTGCGCCTATGGAAAATTAAGTGATCAGCAGAATCCAACATTCACTGAATGCTTTCAAATTCCTCTGTGCAAATCAGGGCCTGATTCTCAGCTGATAAACATCTGCATATGTCAGGTGATGTCACTGGCTATGTATGTGTTTCATATGTAGCAGTTATTTACATAATGTTCACACAGAATGTGTTTTCTTCAGAGAAAACAGGTCAAAGTGAGATACATGCTTTGTTTCTTGTAAGCTGTGTGGTTGAGATTGTATTTGTGGAAATGCACACACAAGCACATTTAGTCATTCACCCCTCATCATAAACAGTGTGGATAAGAAGTCATAATTGTGTGTAAAATTTAATTAACCATTTCCATTAATTTTAAATGGATTTCCCTGACATCACTGGAGCTCTGCTGGGGGCATTCCTGCAGCACATTTATTAATGTTTTTTAATAAATTATTAAATACGCTGCTGGGAGCATTCCTGCAGTTGGGTCTGGTCTGTGATGTGCTCAGTCCCCTGAGATTGCACAGGTTGTTGGCCCTCTGCAGATTGAAGGAAAACTCCTTTTAGGGGCATTTTCTTGTCTTCTCAAATTGATTATTCATGAACTAACTTTATGTTTTTGAATTCTCTGCCTTGCAGGATGATGATGGGAAGATTTGGTAAGTAATAAAGTTGACTCTGAATTTTTTTGTTTGATTTGTGTCAGGCACAGAGATCTGGTCATTTTTCCTTTCAGCAGATCAATACAATGGGTTGAGCAATTCCATGAGGTTGGAATGTGTTGTGGGGGCAGCTTTTGTTACTCCATGCACATGTGGAGGATAATGGGTAGCACTAGATCTAATTCCTTTGCATGGAGAGTCTTTTCTCCTCTGTATTTGTTAGACTTTGAAGTTTAGGCCTTACCAACTGTTTATCTATTCCTCTGAATAAAACTCGTTTCTTTTGGTGTTGCTGCCAATAAATTTCCCTTTTTGGATTTATTTTTTTTAGCGGCATTAAGTAATTTTTTATTTTAAAGATGTACTCTCCTACAAAGGGTGAAAAAAAGTGATTTTTATTTACCCATTATAATATGTCAAAACTATAATTTCTCCTCTTGCAACATATCTACATCAAATATTAATAGGATACTGAAAAATAAGTAATGTCAGGGAGCTGAAGGGCCTAAATAATGTATCTTCAGATACCAAAAGAATTTAGATAATAAATATGTTTGTTTATTTGACAGAAGAAAACTATTAAAATGTACTCTGTGAATAAAACTTATTTGATCATGGAAAAGCTGTTGAAAACAGATTGGATTAGATATTGATAGACAGTGCTTTGAAGGTAGAAACATAATTTAAGTCTTTATACTGTCTGTAGGCTTTGCTCTTCATGCACTGCTGAATCAGAATTCACTTGAGTTCAGTTCTAAGCTTTACTGACATCAGGAGTGCAACCAGTAATTTTAAATTAACCAAATCAATGTCTGAATTTGACACTGAATGTGGATGCAACCATAGCTATTTAAGTCAGGATTGGGGTATAGTCAGAATTTGTGTTTCATTTTAATTTTTCTTTCACTCACATATTTTGTGTACCAATTTTGAATGGCAGAAAAGGGAAATCAGTGAATATGTTTATTTTCAGTTACCTCTAGAATTCCCAGTTTGCTCTGGCCTGTAGCCAGACACCAAAATAGGGTGCTGACTTGTAGCTTGGGTCTCTTATTATGTGACTTTCTGAGGAGAAAAACCTTTAAGCTTTGGCCAGGAAACCTGCTTCCCACACTTGTGCTGTTGAAAGTGTTCTGATTTTAATTTTTTCCCCCCCAAACCAGAGCGGGATGCCTTTGACACGCTTTTTGATCATGCACCAGACAAGCTCAGCGTAGTCAAAAAGGTAAAGAGTAAAATCCTAGCTTTATCTTCCACATTGCATTTTTTTTTTATATGCTTTTGGAAAGCTATTCAGAAATATCCAACAAATAGCAGAAGAGGAATCTGAAGTAGTGAGAATGGTGTTTATCCCCAAGGATCACTGTTTTAAAGCCAGGTGATGTTTTCCACAGTCGCCTAAAATGTGATTCACCCATAAAGAAGTTTGCTGAATATAAAGCTTTTACAAAAGAGCTGCTTTTGTCCAGGTGCTAAGAACTTATTCCTACAGTCCCTTGGTTTGTCCTTTAAGGCTGAGCATCATTGCACAACACGTCCACCCAGACATATTTTTGACGTGGCTTTGTGTTAGACAGAGCAGAGGGGTAATGGAGCTGTTTATCTCTCTCTGCCAGCTCTTGCTGCTTTGGGGGAATATATGAGAGACTCCATGTAGTTCCATCAGATAGTTTCAGCCTGGCTCTTAAGCTGCTTATTAGGAGAGCAGTAGGTGAAGATCAGTGTTGTAAATTGTCCCTTCCCTTTGTGTGAAATACAGGATGTGCGCTTTTAAAATAACGCTTTGAAGTCTCAGGAAGATTTTTATCTTTCCAGCCTGAAATGTCTTTTAGAAGAGTGTTTTTGAGTGGATAAAGAACTAACTTAACTCTTTCCACACAATAAAAGTGGTAACACTCTGCTCTGTGTCCTGTCCCTTCTGGAAGTGGTGTTTGTGTGCTGACAGATCTGTTTGTCAACCCATTAGCACAGATCTGTTGTGTAATGGCAGGATTTGCATGTGGAATAGAAATCCCAGACCTGGGCTGCATCCTGGCTGTAATCTGTGTGCTGACTGCACACATCCCTCCAGGAACAGAGCTGTGTGCGCAATGCTGTGCTGTTGACACCTTCAGGGACCTGAAAAAAATCGGTGGGGACAGTAAATGCACCTACTGCTCGTTTCATCTGCAGGCACCAATGTCATCTCTGCGTTTTCCCAGGACACTAAAGTTTGCTTGATGTGCTGGGGAGGCTGCATGTAACAGCACCATCTGCTGAGTGCTGGCATCTGGTGCAACAAAACCGGCAGTTCTGGGTGCTTATTGGTGCAAAAGCAGGCAGAAAACATGCATATTGTGTTTTTNGGTCTCTGTGTGTCAATCCATTAGCACAGGTCTGGTGTGTAATGGCAGGATTTGCATCTGGAATAGAAATCCCAGACCTGGGCTGCATCCTGGCTGTAATCTGTGTGCTGACTGCACATATCCCTTCAGGAACAGAGTTGTGTGCACAATGCTGTGCTGTTGACACCTTCAGGGACCTGAAAAAATCGGTGGGGACAGTAAATGCACCTACTGCTTGTTTCATCTGCAGGCACCAATGTCACCTGTTTTCCCAGGACACTAAAGTTTGCTTGATGTGCTGGGGAGGCTGCATGTAACAGCACCATCTGCTGAGTGCTGGCATCTGGTGCAACAAAACCGGCAGTTCTGGGTGCTTATTGGTGCAAAAGCAGGCAGAAAACATGCATATTGTGTTTTTTAAAATGTCTTTAGAGGTTTTGTTAACCCTTCCATATCAGCACTGAGTGTAGTGTCTGACATCACTCTTTCTGCTGGTTTTTTGTTTTTTTTTTTCAATAGTCTCATATCACCTTCGTGAACAAACACTTGAATAAACTGAATTTGGAAGTAACAGAGTTGGAAACGCAGGTATGCTTTGTCTTCTTGGAGGTAATCTGTGTAAATTGCAAATTTTCAGATGTGGGCTTGGCTAAGCAGAATCAGGGCTTGTTTCCAGAATTTAGTGAGCTGTGAGAGATGGTAATTTTATTGTCTTGGCAAAAAGATAAGCACAGCTTCCAGAGAATTATACCAGGAGTATGGGTAATTCATTTGAGTATAATATTCAATTTACTTGGTATAATACCAGTCATTCATTCACTGCTATTTCACAGCTTTGCTGAAATAATTGGGCAACTGGATCTGATCTGTCACAAGGAATTGTTGCTTCATGCCTTAGAGATACCCAAGAATTTATTTTTTAGAGGCTGTCAGATGTGCCATATCAGGATCACAAGTGGGAAGTCTTAGAACTGCAGAACATTATCCCCCTTAGCCAGTCAGTGGCCATCTGGTCTGGAAGGAGCACTGGATAGGGTGGCTGTTGGGAAAATATGTAGGATTTAATTTAGTATTTGCTGAAACCATAAACAAACTATTTTGGCTTGGGGGAAAAAAATTCTTTTATGAAATTCAACTTACTACCTGTGACAGGGGAGACTTAATTTCAAGTTTTGATTAAGTGCAAAGATTCCCATGTCTAATTCACACAATTAAGAGGGATTGTGCTTGAAATTACCAGATATTGTAGCAATAGGACTGGGGCTATATAATGTGCAAGCATGTTTCCCAAGAAGTTTGAGGTTTTTTTAACTACTGTTGTGAAGCTGGCAGGATTCCTCAAGCAAATTAAATAAAAAAAAAATTAAATAAAAAATCAAAATACGTTATTTGGGCCAAACATTCTTTGTTCTTGTTTATGAATGCTGATTTACAAACATATGCTTTCTCCTCATATTTCTCTTCAGTTTGCAGATGGTGTTTACTTGGTTTTGCTCATGGGTCTCCTTGAGGACTATTTTGTTCCACTTCACAACTTCTACTTAACACCTGAAAGTTTTGATCAAAAGGTGGGCAGAAACTTCAGGTTGTGTTCATTCTGCATTATTATCACATTTTTTTTCCAATTGTTTTATCCTTTCTCCTTGGATCAGGTGAAACAGAATATAATATTATATGATGTTCTCTTCAGGAGATCTAGTGAAGAGGCTGTGGCACTTGATGATTAAAATCACTAAAAAATTGTGAAATGAGTGGGCAATTTCCCCACAGTTAAGGAAGAAAGATGTTCTGTTCCTGGCATCAGACAATACATAAAACTCACAAATATCCAGGATGAATAAATACAATACTGAGTGCTCTGTACTGTACAGTACTTTGCATAACCAAAGTAGTTTTTTAGATTGTAGTACTGCCTGAAGCATTCTTGTGTGTAGGTCTCTTCTCTCAGCCCCACACTTGCTCCATTGTCCTGCCCCCCTCCTTGTGTTCACAATGAGAAGAGTGTTCAGGCTGTGTTTTAATATCACAACCATAAGTTTGTCTTTGTCTGCAGCTGTTCCCAGACCTGCACATGCATCTGTGTGTATTTGGGCTCAGTGTATCAGAGTACCCTGAGCCTGGTCCTGCTGCAGTCCTGCTTGTGCCCCCTGCTTTTTATTCTGACAGGTTTTGTGTTGGCTGAGCTGCAGCAGGAGAGGGGCAAGGTCAGGAGTGTAAACATTAAAAATTAAAAGATAAAATGCTCTGTGAGTGCTGTTTAAAATGGGCTTTTCATAACAGCTTCCACACAGATTGGTGCTGTCAGCCCCTCAGCAAAGGTGCATCCCTGGGAGGGATGGTTCTCTGTTACATCTCACACATCCTTTACAGCTTTCTCTTGCTTCTTCATCCCATGAGCTTCAGTTTTTGCCCTTGTAGAAATGCAGGGTGCTGAGTTGCAGCCAGCATCTGTTTGGTTACAATTTTGTTATTAATGGTTGAAATGCATAAAGATTACCCTGTATTCCTGAAGTCACAGTGTGATTTTGTGTGGAGACTCAGCCTTGAGGAATGGGATTTGTAAATTGAAGGAGGGGTAGGCTCTGTGTTTTGGGGGGGAAAAGTCCAACATTGAAAGTGATTGGTTTTGTCACAATGAATGAGGAGGAACTACAGCAGGTAAAGGAGATTAATAAAATCCTGAGTAATAAGTGGTGTATCTCCAGAACTGTCATGTGCAGTAACAGAACTGCACAGAATTCATAATGTTAATTACCTTGCCTAAATGTCAGTAAACATGGACAAGAAATCTGTGCTATGCAGATCTCATTAAATTGTAATTTTTGTTCCTCAGAGGAGAGATTAAATGAAGACACCTACCTTATTTCGCTTTCCCTTTTTGTCCATTTACTTTCCTCTGAATTGATGCTCCTGTGTGATCTGTGGGGTTTTATTCAGAAGCTCTTGATGCACAGCTGAGTTTAGCTTGTTTTGCAGGTTCTCTGCACAGCCTGCCCAGGAACTGCCATCACCAAACACTTCATGGTTCTGCTATGCTTAAACATGTAGATGTTTAATATTGATTTAAATTGAATTATCAAGTATGGAGAGAATAAAACATCAAAAAAATTGATTAAAGGTTTTTGATGGCTATAATACTCTGAGATTCTAAACCCTTTACCTCTTTCAGGTGCACAATGTGTCTTTTGCTTTTGAGCTGATGCAAGATGGAGGCCTGAAGAAGCCAAAAGCTCGCCCTGAAGGTATGGAGGTGCCATGTGGCTTTAAACTGTGTATAAATCATCAGAGTAGGTGCATTTCAAGTGCAATTCCATTCCAAATAGCAATAGTACCACAAAGTGGAGCTGTGAATGGGCCCTTTGAGAGTTTTCCAAGGGATTCATTGTCTGTGCCTGGGGTATATCCTGCCCATGCTTCTTGTCTGGAGCAGATTCACTGAGGTGTCCAAGTGGAGCTTTAGGGAGACATTCAAGAGCTGTTCAGTGCTACATTATAAATTCAGCTGGTGTTTCCAATAACAGTCCAAGCAGAAAGCTTTTCATGGTCTAATTCTTGTAATTCTTACAGCTGGTGCTAGTCTGGACTCCTGTGATCAGATTTCAGTGACAGATTACTGGAAGGGTTTAGTGGTTTTTTTTTTGTTGTTTTGCTTTGTTTTTGTTTTTTTGTTTGTTTGTTTGTTTGTTTTGGGGTTTTTTTGAGGAGAATGAATCAGTAGCAAAAGATCTTCTTGATTTATGTGATGTGGAAGTCAGAATTAAAAAGTGTAAAACCCAAGTTTTCCCTTTAAGTCTCTGAACTTTAACATTAATTATTGATGAGCTCTGCATTGTTCCTTGCACTAGGGATAAAAAGAGGAATTAAAACTTTATGATGCCTAAATGAGCAGTTTTTATTCCTGATGTTACAGACTATGTATGTGTTACAAGCTTCTGCAGAACAAAGGAAAATGAGGACCCCCCAAGAAACATTTGGTCTGACTTAAAATGAGACAAAGTGTTGATAGTAAATAGATTAACAAACAGGGGAGATGGTTATAGAGCGAGGAAAAAGGCAAAAGACAGTATTAAATGGCATATATATGCTGTGAGTACTGTTGTTGTAAACTGGGGGATGAGAAGTGCTCCTGAGGAATGCTGAAAATGGTGAAAAGAGTGGTGAAAACCAGAAGAGGTTACCTTCCCATAAAGCTTTCTGACATCCTAACACTTTCATGAATGGTAAAACACTATAGCAGATCTTGCTTGTGTAGATTCAATAAGCAGCAAAATATGCTTTAAAGTGTTTTACAGATTGAAAATTTAATTATTAATATTAGCTGGAGAGCCAAATTAGCTCATTCTTTTTTGCTGTTTGCTGTTGCAGGATGTACCATCTCTTGTGTGTTTCCTTTCCTCTTCTCTGTGTGTGGCCATTCCCAGCAGCAGTTCCCAGCTGTTGGAGTGAGTGTGCTGGTGTGGTGTCTGTGCATGAAACTCACTGTGGCTCTTGAAAAACTGCTCCCTTGGAGGGGACAGTCACATCTTGGGAGGGGCTTGTCGCCAGTCATGTATTGCAGTATGTGTTTCACAGCACAATAATTCATTTTGACAGAGAATCTGAGGCTCTGCAAAAAAAATCTCTGCATAGTTATGCTCCATTAATGCCATACCCTGATCTATTGTTTGTTCATCAATAGGCTGGGAAACCTTCAGGTGAATCCAGGCCCTTTAGCATGAATTGGGTAGTAAATGCCTCTTGGATTACAATCATGGAATTGTTAAGGTTGGAAAAGACCTCTAAGATCATTGAGTTCAATCATTAACCCAGCACTGTCATGTTCACCACTAAGCCACATCCCCAAGTGCCACATCTACACTGCTTCTAAATTCCTCCAGGGATGGGGGCTGCATCACTTCCCTGGGCAGCCTGTTTGATGCTTGACAACCCTTTTGCTGAAGACATTTTCCCAATACCCAGCTGGGAATACCTCCCCTGGCACAGCTTGAGTCACAGGATGTTTCCTCTCATCCTATCCCTGTTCCCTGGGAGCAGAGCCCGACCCCCTCGGCTGTCCCCTCCTGTCAGGGAGTTGTGCAGAGCCAGAAGGTCCCTCCTGAGCCTCCTTTTCTCCAGGCTGAGCCCCCACAGCTCCCTCAGCCCCTCCTGCTGCTCCAGCCCCTTGCCCAGCTTCGTTCCCTTCCCTGGACACGCTCCAGCCCCTCCATGTCTTTCTTGTCCTGAGGTTCCCAGCAGTGCCCCAGGATTTGAGATGGTGGGCATGGCTGTGCAACCAGTTTAAATAGCTGTAGGATTTAAAGAAAAGCGTTGTCTAGAGCAGAACATAATTTTTATCCCTATATCCCATGCTTTCTGCAATGCTTGCATGCAATAGGTCTTGTTAAACCTTGTAGTGTGTCTTTGTACAAGTGTAAACAAAAATAGAACTGAGCTGGTCATCTCTTCTCTGTTCTTCCAGCCAAATTCAGTGGATTGGGCCAGCAGCAGAACTTGGTGCTGAGCTGCTGCAGCAGAACTACGTTGTGGTGGATTCATTTAGCATCCTCTAATGAGGTTATTATGGACTGTGAAAGTTTTAAATTAATGGAATATTTTAAACTACTTTTAGAATGCATGGCCACTTCCAGTTAACATTTTACTGGTGGTTGTTGGTAATGTTATGCCTGTGCATATTTTATCTTATTATAAGAAAGAGGAGGCTGAGAATATGCTTATTCTTGGAAATACCTGTTAGACACTGATCAATAAGGAACACTGACTGCAGTCACCCACGCAGGGAGGATGCATTGCACATTCTGTACTCTTTAATGCAGCAGGCAAAGACATAACTAGGTCTGAAAGTTAGGAAAATGGCAAACTGGAATTACAGGATAACTTTTGCAACAGTGGTTATTAACCATTGGTCTGCATTGTCCAGGAATGGAGATGGAACTTCCACCACTGGATGATGGAAAAGAGAAAAAAAATTAAGAAAACACTCGATGTTAAGCTTGTGTTTTAATTTGGGTTGGCTTGTTTTAATTTGGGGATCAACTTCTTATGATACCTGGAAAAATTAGAAGTTTTGTATTTCAGTTATCCTGATAGGACATTTCTTTTTTCAGGGTGCATGACTTCACAGCAATTAGGATCTTTCTTTGGGGTAGGAGAAGATTCTTATGCAAATGGGAACTGAAGATCATAAATGAAATATGTAAAGTAATACAGGAAAAAAGGATAGAAAGAATGTTTGAGAGATTACTGGGTGTACCAGATGAAGTGTTGGGGTTAGAGTGGTGGGTGGGGTGGGGAGGAAGGGTGGAGAGGTCCTGACAATGATTCTTCAAATCAGACAGAGGGGGTTTCCCTTGGACATCACATTAATTGTTCTTGGTCTGTTAACAGTTCGCTGCCTTCCCAGGACTTTTGATGATGTTTTAATTATCTGTTCTTCCTCACTTCCATATATATATTGATCACCGAATATATTTTTCGCTTCTTCCTACTCATTTCTTACATGTTATATCCAAACTTTCTTTCCATCCCTTCAGCCCTCCCTGTGCTGTGCTTCCCCCCAGAATCCCTGCATTCTTGGCATTTTATTGCAGTATAGGTGAAGAGGTGTTAACAGGAAAGCTTTTCCTTGAGAGCTGTTCCAGACCTGTGCCCTGGCCTAGCGTGATAAGGAGGGTTATTAAATAATAAAAAGCCTGGAGTCTGCTAAGGATTCAGGCTTTGTATTAACAATTAATTCATGGACCATGCATCATTGCAGAGCTGTGGAGGTGGTTCGGTACCTCAGGATGTGTGTGACTGCTCGTTCACTGCTTCTGTGGCCAGGGAAGTCATCAGGAGTATTTCCCAAAGCCTTTATCCCAGGTCTCTGACAGAAGCAGACTTTCTCTGTGGCCAATTTAAGCCGAGGAAGGGAATTACCTTCTGTTTCAATCAGAGAGAAGTTAGCTGTGACTGGATGATTGTAAAGCTGCTTTGAAGCACATCATGCAGGACATTTAAAAGGCTTGGGAAGATCAGAACTTTGTGATTTTTATTTATTTTTTTATTCACAATTCCATCAGCTCAGAGATGTGGGGACTTCTGTTCCTGTCAGGACAAATGAGGGAAAACAAAATGAAAATTAAGGATGTCTCCTTTTCTTCCACAGATGTTGTCAACTTGGACCTGAAGTCTACCCTCAGGGTTCTGTACAACCTCTTCACCAAGTACAAGAATGTTGAGTGATCCTGGAAGCTGCTGAGGTCTCTTCATCCTTCAACCTCCTCAGGCAGAAGCTACAATAAACATGCCCTCTGCATGCTCCCATTGTGCCTTATGCTATGTACTTCATGCATTCTTCCTACAGCTGATGTGTTCTCTCTGTAGCTGTTTGTAAGACAATCCCACTAAAAATGATGCATGTGTATTCTCTAGGTCACTTGAAAATGTGTAGGTATTTCACACTTTTGCCAAATGGATCTGTTGTTTGCTATAATCCACAAATGCTCTCTTGAGAAAGGAAATATACCACTAACTACTTTAATAAGCAGGGAAAACATGAGACCTTCCTCATGGCTCGAGATTCTTTGCTTCTGCAGAAGACTTTCTTTTTGCATACTCCTTGGCTGCAATTGGCATCTGATGATTTTCCAGGCTCAGTGTTAACAATGGGAAATCACCATTGGAATTTATTTCAAAGCTGAGCCTTTCCTATTAAATAAGGGTTTGTGTATTTTCTTGGGTGGGTTGGGCTGAGGGGAATTACAGGCACTGTCTGAAGCTAATGGCAAAAGCTTCAGGTTTTGTGTTCACCTCTTTCTACTCAGTGTTACTTCCATTCAGTGTTTACACAGAATAAGTCCTGCAATGGGATGACCAACTAATCTTTTGATATCTAGTTTTAATTTTATCTCTTTTCTAGGAGAATTTTGGTTGCTAGGGCCACTGTCACCTGTTGAGCAGGCAGCTTCAGTCAGGTTGGTCAGGAGCTGGTCACACAGGCACAGGCTGGATTAGTGCATTTTCCCTAGTCATTCCTGAAACTAATAGAGGGAATGTGCTGGAGCAGGAGCCATCTGAGTGGATTTTTGAGGGGAGCTTTGTGGAGGAAATGAGATTGGCTTTTCCAGAGTAAATGATGTGTGGAATATGCATTCAGTATCACCCTCTTCCTTTGAGCACATAGGGGAGAGATTTGATTGCTGCTTTTATGTATCACTGCAGCAACTTTTGTTTTGTGGGCAGCCATTCCTTTGGGTGAAATACTAGGCAGAGTGCCCTGAAGGGGAGAGCACTAGAAAAGCTCCATGGGTTTACTTGAGTCCTGTTGTAAGCTGGCATTTTCTTTCCCTAAAAATTGATTTTTTTTTTTACACCAAATGTTATTTGCCTTTGAGCTCAGGTTCAAGAGGAAACATGCTATTTGAATGGTATCATTTTACAATTGGGATTTTCTCCTTCCCTTCTCAAACATTTTTTCATCTAAAAGGGAGAGAAATGAGCTTCTGCTTCTTTGCTTTGTATTTTTGGGTTCTGAGTTCTAGTATTTGGATTACTTGGATCACCTCTCTTCACCTCTCTTAAAAAAAAAAAAAAAAAAGATGGGAGGAAGTTGCCCTTTATTTGCATGAAAAATTCAGATCTCCTGTTCTCTGCAAGGCTCTCTGGGGAATCTTTGCATGCCTGTACTTCAGGAAGGAGCTGACCTGTCACTGTTTTTACTGAGCCTGGAACAAGTGGGTGTGCAGTTCAGATGGGGTCACTAAACTCCACCACACCACCAACAGAGGAGACTTGCACAGGTGCTAAGGCCTGGTGGGACATTCCTGGCAGGTGAATGAAATTGGTCTAACTTTTGTGCTGAGAAATAAAGGTGTCATGAAGCTGGAAGGTCACTGAACTAAAAGATCTCTCAAACTTTTAGATTAATGCAGGTTTATTTTCAGGAAGCAAGTCTGTTAAAGAGTTGTCATTCCACCCCCTTTCCTTCAGGGGATCTGGAGGTGCCAGCTCTGTTTATATGCTCTGAATTGCTGGGAAAGATGTCCAGAGTGTGTAGTTTTTGAGATTGCAAGCAGTATTAATATCAAAAGCAAACAGAAATTAAAAAGAAGAGATTGGTGAGGGTAATTTGGCTTTGGAAAGGGGAATGGCTGTTTCTGAGCTGGGATCATACAGCTGGCATCTTCAGGGCATGTGAGCAGAGGTGAGTAGGCTATGACAGGTTATAAAAGAGTGTCTGTCTTGTTGAGTTATGTATTTCTGGTCTCCTTGCTACAACCATGGGTCTCCTTTAGCATTCCTTCTGTTAATATCCCTGTCAGCCAGGACTGCTCCCTGGATCAGGAGTCACAGCCTGTTCTCTTGTGGTCTTGTTTGCTGGTAGATGTTGCACAGGGAAAATACTTCTTTCATTCCTTGGCTCCTGGCTGTCTGGCCAGCTCACTGTTCTGTAGAGACTGTATTTATTATCAACCAGATTTGTGAGCAGGGCAGATTGAGCTGAAGTGTGGCTTCATCCCAGGAGGAGCATGTAGGTAAAGCTTCTCTGAACACCTGCTTTTTTCATAGCTTTCTGTGATACATGAACAATAATTCTTTGCCTCTCAGAAAGCTGAGTCAGTGTTAAAAATGTTATTCATGGTGTCTTTGTGCTACTGGGGTTTTACATGTGGGTACCAGTCTGAATCCTGTTGAGATCATCTGGAATGCTGAATGCTCTGCAGCATTAAAGCTCCCGCATGTGTAAGTACTTAATGAATGTCTGTCTTTTCCAGTCCATACACCTTGACTTTTAGGTGCATTTATCTGACACACTCAGTTACAGTGAGCTGTACTACCACAGAGGAAGCTCAGATAGTCCTCAGCTGCATTTTGTTTTTCAAGATGAAAAACCAACAGTGGCAGGTTTTTTAAAAATCAATTTAAACCTTATAGGATTTCTTACTCCTCTTCCCCACACCCCAGTGCTTTCAGTATTAATGTATTTTTTAAGAGTCTTTTCTACTGTTTTTAACAGTGTTTACTCTGAATTTCTAACTACTAAAAACCAGCCTTGCAGATAAAATTCTGGACTTGTCATATGCTGGAGACATCCATCTTAGTGGTAAGAGTTGTGTACTGTAAGCAAGTTACAATGCAATGCTATGTTTGCTAAAAATCACAGCAGGAATGTTTATGCATGGTTTTTGACAGTTGTACTATTTATTCAAATAAACAAATAATGATCACTATGTTTTCTACTTTTTTTTTCCTCTCAGTGGAAAAATCTCTGGGAAGAACTTAGGAGTGGTGAGCTTCCCTTTGCTCTGGTGTGCAAAGAGTGTAGAGTGGCTCTACAATAAAGCAGGGCCATGTGGAGGAGCAGGAAAATGCATTATCAGAACTTGTTATTGCTGCTGAATCCTTGAATTGTTCTTCAGTGGCTGTTTTCATGTGGGCCCCAGGTATTTGTGGTGGGGGTGTGTGCTTGAGATGTGCTTTGAGAACTTGCAGAAACACCCACCATGGGTCAGCAGCCCCTTGGAGCTGGTCCAGGAGCTTCTTTGCCCTATTTTCTTGTGATGTCTCCTCTGATTCTGCTTGCAAAACAAAATGTCCTTGTTAGGGGCTCTCTTATTGAGAATAAGACTCAAGAGAATTTCAGGAATGTTAAAAGGGTTTTCTTATTGCTCTAAGAGAAAGGGTAGGAAACTACATAAGTTCTAGGAACTACGTAATTGTGTATTAACAGTCTGCAAAGCTACAAATACATGAAAAATGTATAAAAGGCAAAAATCTTCAGGCATCATAGGCATGAAAGCAAATGCAACTCATACAGGGTTGATTACTGCTGTTCTACAGAAGCCTGGATACTCCATGCACTGGTCACTGCATCAGGTTTTGGAGGGAAATGTGTTAATAAATGCAACTCATACCTGGAGGAATTGTCCAGGAATGGTGGTGTCTGTAGGAAGCTCTTCCTCTTTAATCAGTGGTGTAAAAAGGGAGGAAGAGCAGCAGCACTGCCTGCTGGAGATAACTCTTGTCTCACATGAGGGCTTGGGGCCTTGGTGTGGCTGACTTCCTCTCTAAGACAAATGAATAAATTTTCCAGGTTTCTCCTTCTGCCAGGCAGGTAGAGTAGTCCTGATCTGCTTCATAAAGTACTTGAAGGAGCTTAAAATACTTGAAGGAGGAAAAAGTGTATTGGAACACGAGCTTGTCTGCTCTTGCCTAGTTTATTATATACAAAGCAAAAGTGCTCTGTGAGCCTCCCCACAGGCAGAGTAGCCCAGTCATGCTGGGCAGTGCCATCCAAGAGTGACCACATCTTTTTAATCCTTCCTGGAGTTGCAGGGCTGCATGTTTCCTGCCCTTTCCTCCTGTTTGTGTCAGCCCCTGCAGCAGGGACCAGCACACACACAGTGAAGTTCCGGATGAGGCCACGGTTTCGTTTTTGAGAGCAGAGCACTGCGGCACAACTTCCCCTTTGTGTGTGCTTTGTGTGCCCTGTGCTGCCCTGCATGGGAGACCTGGCCTCACCCCTCGTCCCAGAAATTGCATCCTGACTGCCAGGACAAGGTCTTGGAAAAACTTCTGGGGAATTACTGAAGGAGAGAATAGTAAGTTTGGAAAATGGGACTCCTTTGGGTGGGTTTTTTTCTAAGTAGTGTCCTTAAGTGGAAGATTTTCTGTGTCTGTGTGGATTCTTCTTACTAAGATAACATCTCTCCTGATGCTTATGGGCAAAGATGGCTCCTGAAAAGTCTGGTACTATACAGGGAAGTGAAAATGAGTTTTGAACTGGTCACACCATGTGCATTGGATTTTTTTCCTTACTTATTTTTAATAGTAATAGTTCCACCTTCGGGAAACTAGAATTTAACATTCCCATTTGGGTTTTTTCCCCCCTCCTTTATGTGTGTGATCCACTTAGGAAATGTGTTTGAGCTAGGCAGAGTAGGGCTTTTGTCTTTTCAAACAGGAAATGAAAGAGTTTGGTAGCACTGAAAGAGCCTTGTGAATATTCTACAGCTGATTTGTAAGCCAGAGATCCCCATTAGTGCTTTTTCTGCTGGATATCTGGGATGGATATCTGGGAGCCAGACCCTGTGAAGACTCATGGAGGAGAAGTGAGCTGCTATGACCCAACCTGAGAATTAGTTGTTTCTCAGTAGTTGTGACATTGTGAGTTGGTGCAATAACCTAGCTCCTGACCTAAGAACATTTCACTTGGCAGCCACTGCAGGTGGCACACAAGAAATCAAACACCCCTTAGCTTTAAAGCAAAGCCTGTACATCCATGGCATTCTCAGAGAATCCACTTCATCCAGAGAATGCCATTTCCTTTGAATAGCCCATAATTAAGTGTCTGTGTTACTTAAAGGTGCCATGATGAAATGCCTGTACAGTCAGTATTCAAGCAGTTGTCTCTTACAGTGTATTCAAAGTACTGAGAAAAAACCTGTGCAGGAGGATGGTGGCTGGAAAAAACAGGATGTTTTTTCTGAGCAGCAAATTTAACTGATGGGCTGCAGGGGCTGGTTGCAGCAAATATGGAAATTTCTGTGTGTGAGAACCAAGTCTTCTGATCTTTCCTGTTCCTCATTAAACAGCTCACCCAAGGAGATGTCCCAGCCCTGGCATGTTCCATTTTATGTTGTTCCTGCAGCATGTAACTCTGAAAGGCTGTTGCTGAGACCAAGCCTCACCAATATGCTGCACTGCCACATGAAGAACTGCTTGTGAATGCTAATTATGAGTAATAAGCAATGAGTCCATTAAGTGCTGAAGCACTGCAGTTCTCAGGCTCTGAAACACCTCTGGGAAATCAATACTGATGAATGTGAGCTAAAATACAATAAATGATGGTCTCTCTCAATGGTGTGTTGCTATGTAGGAATAAGATCTTGGTGATCTAACAAATAATTCCCAATAAAGGGTCAGCAGTGATAAAAAAAGGCAAACAAGATTTAGGGGGAGAGGAGCAGATACCACTGTAAGTGCTGCAGTACACTTCTCTAAACATGGTCTGGTTCCTAGCACTTCCAAAAGGCTGTGGTCGTGCTGGAGGAAGGTCACAAAAGAGACATGAGGATGACCAGCCGGTTTTCCAGGGAAGGATAACTGTAGGATATCTTTTCCCAGTTTCAGAAAGAAATGAGCATGGAAGGTTTGAGATAGCAGGGCAGCAGTGACACACAGCATTAATACAGTGGTGTGAAAAATATGGATCAGCTGGTCTTGGCATGGTGCCTTCAGGGGCAGCTGGTGGGTCAGAGCAAGAAACAGTAGATGGAGCTCCACCTGGTGTAGGTTCTAGATTTTTTTTCCCTAAGGTACTGAAAAGGACTGGATACCAGGCAAGGTATCCAGTATCTTGCTAATCTTACCCAGAGTAGCAATTTTAACTCTGACTAACACACAGGACTGAGGCTCTAGAGAGTATTGCGCTGCATTATTGCAAATTCTGAATTTCAGGCTTTTCCTTACAGGTTTCCAAATTTTAGAGTGGCTTCTGATGGTCAGGTTCCTTGGCCAAAAAGAGCTCGAGGGTGTGGCAGGCAGCACACACCACTTTGATAGTTGAAGGAAGTAGCAGAGACACAAGTTGAATATTGCAAAGCTGAGTGAGAGCTGTGGTTTACACGGACCATTCCTGTTACGAGCTGGACTTCCCCAAGGCATCACAGCTGTCACAAACCTAATTTAAAAGTAAGTTGTCCTTGGGTTGCACTCTGTTAATTAACTTCTCTCAGTTAATTTTGTCTGGACAGTCTTATCTCAGACAGTTCAGTTGTTCCTCAGGCACTACATCACTCAATTTCTCCTATCTTTTTTTATCAAGCACTGTTTTAAAGATAGCATTCAGTTTTGCTGCCACCATAATGAAATGAACTCTCTTGTGACCCTTTCTCCTAGTGCCTTGCTGGCAATTTTGTACCAATTTGCTGTAACAGATTGATGTGCAAAAGCACCCAATCGCCGTTTCCTACCAATATTCTCAGCTTTGGCAAAATCCATGTTCAGACACGTGTTCATAATGCACTTTGACTGGAGCCTGCAAGAAATGTGTGAAAGCTTTCAGAGCAGCACTGTGCTGTTTGGTGTATGAAGTTATCAAGCACAGGAATATCACTCTGGAGATGTTCTGTGCCACAGCATTGTCAGCAGGTGCCTTGCTCTGGGTCATGGGAGCATCTCACTTCAGGCACTTGCAGCAGCAGCTGGGGCTGTCTCTGGCACCAGAATGGAGGGAACTCCATTCCTAAAACTAGGATTGGACACTCATTTAAATGCTCTGGATTGTTCTTTGAAAGTGCCATTCTCACTCATTTCACAGGAAGCCTTAGGAAACAGGGCTCCCAATGTGGGCATCCTGGGTAGAGAGTGGGAGTCCCCTTCTGAGGGAACCTCTAATATGCAGCATCTCATTTTCTGTTTAAAAAAGCACAAAACCAGTCAGCATCCCCTCTTCTACAGTGGCCCAGCAATAAAAGTCTTCCTGGTCATCACATCTGTTCTGCTGTGACTTCCAGCAATTTTTGGACTGTTGGGAAGGATGAGTTCTCTTATTCATGCTAGAACCATAGTCTGCTATAAGTGTCCAGAGCCCTCATCTTCCTGTAATTTCTTTCACCTCTGCAGGCCACAGTAGAGTTGAAGTTTGCAATTCTGATTTCTGGCACTTAAATCAATATGCATTTAGTTTATGAAGAACTATCTTGGTTCTTGCATGCCTGGAAGGCTGGGCCCAGAGAGTGGTGGGGAATGGAGTCAAATCCAGAGGGTGACCAGTCACCAGTGGAGTTCCCAGGGCTCAGCACTGGGGACGATCCTGTTTAATATCTTTATTGATCATCTGGACAAGGGGATTGAGTGCACACCCAGTGAGTTCATGGGCAGCACCCAGCTGGGTGGAGTGTGGCTCTGCTGGAGGGCAGGAAGGCTCTGCAGAGGGATCTGGACAGGCTGGATCCATGGGCCCAGGCCAGTGGTCACAGGGTCAGCAAGGCCAGGTCCTGGGTGCTGCCCTTGGGTCACCCCAATCCCCTGCAGCTCCAGGCTGGGGCAGAGGGGCTGGAAAGCTGGGAAAGGCCCTGGGGGGGCTGGGGACAGCGGCTGCACAGGAGCCCAGGGGGGCAAGAGGCCAAAGGCAGCTGGGCTGTGCCAGCCATGGGGTGGCAGCAGGGCCAGGGCAGGGACTGTCCCCTGTGCTGGCACTGCTGGGGCCACACCTCAGATCCTGGGGCACTGCTGGGAACCTCAGCACAAGAAAGACATGGAGGGGCTGGAGCGTGTCCAGGGAAGGGAACGGAGCTGGGCAAGGGGCTGGAGCAGCAGGAGGGGCTGAGGGAGCTGTGGGGGCTCAGCCTGGAGAAAAGGAGGCTCAGGAGGGACCTTCTGGCTCTGCACAACTCCCTGACAGGAGGGGACAGCCGGGGGGGTCGGGCTCTGCTCCCAGGGAACAGGGACAGGATGAGAGGAAATGGCCTCAAGCTGTGCCAGGGGAGGTTCAGGTTGGATATGAGGGAGAAGTTTTGCTCTGAAAGGGCTGCCAAACATTGGAAGGGACTACCCAGGGAAGGGTTGGAGCCACCATCCCTGGAGAGATTCACAAGCAATGCAGATGTGACACTTGGGAACATGGTTTAGTGGTGGGTGAACAGTTGGGACTCAATCTCAGAGGTCTTTTCCAATCTCAATGATTCTGTGACTCTATACTAGAATTTGTAAAAGAGACTATTCAGATGCCAATAACTGTCCGGGTTTCCCCACAGCTATACCAGCAGGTCTAATAAAAGAAGCTGCTTATATTTAGTAACTTGTCTCAGTAATTTAACTGCTGGGTTCTTGATTTAATTTTTCTTTACCTTAAGTACTGGTAATTTTTATATTTTCTAGCACATATCCATTAATACCTAGGGATTGAAAACTTCTTTTTCACTTTGGTTGAAATAGGATTTTACTTATCTAATACAGGGAAAATACAATTAGATGTAATTAAAGTATGTTTTGGTTCTGGTCTTTTTTTTCCTATGTTTTGATGTTTAACAGAAAAAAAATTGTTTTTAACTTCTTATTCTTTGCACACACTTAAATATATTTTTAGATTTTTTTTAAAGCAGCTAGTGATGACAGAGTAACTGATAAAAAGCCCCTTCAGTTTTTCTGTTTTCTTAGCTCTAATTTTAATCTTTATATGCCTTTACTCATGTTCCCTTCCCCTCAATGTTTTTTACCAGTTTACCAGGAGTGATTAAAGATAATGGATCCAGACTTTTTAAATGCATTTACACAGCCTTCTACACTTGATCGATTCCGAACTGAGGATGTCATTGCTAAAGGTATGTGCTTTATGAACCAGGACAGAAAAAACGCCAGAGAACCACCTGAAGGGCCAAACAGAAAATGTGCTGGACAAATGAATTGTGTATTTTTCAGCAGTGATCCCATGGCTGTATCAGAAATGAGGAAGCTCTGTGTGTGTAATTTGGCTGCTGACCCTTTGGGGGCAGATTGTGAAGAAGCAACACAAAGTTCAGCTCGTTCTTTAACTCAAATTTAAGTTTCAGACATGTGGATCTGACCAAGTGTGTTTTCCTCTTTCTAGAATTGTCCATCTAGATCATACTGATCCAAAGTACACTGAAGTATAACTTTCAACAGCAGGCTTAGTAGTCTGCTATACCAGTTTCTTGCTCATAAGGAATTAGTTAAAATGAAAAATCAATGTTTCTACTTAGGGCAATTAGCCATATTGGGAATATCAAACTAATAGCAGATTTAGCTGCAAACTTGCTTGAGTCATATCTGATAATTGTGATGGATCTTGTTTGCCTCCTTCCGTAGGGGAGAAGAGGAAACTCATAAAACCGACCTCAAGCAACAACCCCAAACTGGAAGAACTGAAACTGGTACCGCTTCTTTTACTGTATATTTTAACCCTCACCTCGAGTTGTGTTAAAGGAAACAAAGAACCTGGTTCTTTAACCTTTTTCAGCCCTATAAATTGCCCTGACCCCAGTCCCCCACTCTCTACAGATGGGAATGAGCTCTGCTTTTGGCATTGAGGCTCCACACAAGAGAAGTGGAATTTTTGTTTCAGCACAGCGTCAGGGTGGCTGGGGCCATAGAGGATCAAGCCTCCAATGCAGTGAGCACTGCTGGGTGTGGAGTGCAGACACAAACCTGAGTGGCTCCTGAGGTGACATCTCTCCTAACCTGGGCTGTGTGGGTGAGCTGCACCGAAGAGCCCATTTGCTCTTTCATTGTGTTGGTAGTATAACAGCTACGAGAATCCAGGCAAAACACCAGGCTGGAACCACAAGCAGAGCCATGTCAGCATGTGCTGTGACTAAAGAGAGATATGGTGCAGGTTTGCTGCACTGATCCCATGGTAGCTTAGAGGATTCCTCTACTGATTTGCAGCAGCCTTGCCCAGCAGCTGGCTCAGCTGGCAAGGTTAGAGAGAGCAGAGGGGGATGGAATGAAGGGTATGCAAGTCACCAGGAATTTGGGGTGAGAGCTTTCAGGCTGTTTTATGGTACATTGCCTGTTTGAGGTAACTGTGAAGGATGAATCCTATTCTATAGGCAAGTATTTTATTTCCATCTAATTTTGAAAATCTCCTCGGTGTGTTCAATCACTGTTTCAATTTCTCTAATGGCACAGTCCACGTAATGAAGCTTCCTGGAAGAAAAGTGCCATGTGTCTTATGAGACCAGCACTCCTTGCACTATGGAGATGCTGAAATTGTTATAAATATTATGAAAAGCAGCTTAAGATATGTGCTGCTGTTTGTATTTTGCAGCATTTATAAACATGTAAGTAGGTGTGCTTCTGTATTAGATATTCATGCATATTTGATCAAAAAGATTTGATTTTATGCAGAGTTTTCATGATGTTGTTGTACCAAAGGGAAAGTCTGAAAGGTGGAGTTGCAAAATGCAATTATGTTGTCTACAAAAAGACTGAATTTGTTACTTTGAGATTGCCAAAAATGAAAAGTTTTCCTCAGTTATGAAAAGTTATGAAAATTTCTGTGAGCTTCAATGCTTAATCCATTTCCTGTCAGAGGTTCCTGAAATGATGTTCATCAGTATCTAATGTATTTCCTTTGGATGATGAGGAGATGGGAATTGTGTCCTGAGGGAGACCAAGTCCTCTGGGTCCCCATCAGTGCCCCTTGATTGCCTTCTTAATATAAAGATTTGATGGCTTCTCAAGAGAAATATTTGGGATGGAGACAGGGACAGGGAGAAATCTTCAAGGGAAGAACAAGGGAAGAGAAGAAACTCTCTGGGGAGAGAGACTGTTGGGCTGCATTTTCATTTTCAGGTGGCTTTGGAGAACTGAGAAAGCTGAAATGGCTCCCTGTGGTTGCTATAAATATCCAGCTGCATGTAAAATAGAAGATGGTTACATTCAGGAGCCAGCAGCAAACTCCTCAAATTATTCCTTTTCTACTTTCCTTGTTTACTAATTTTTAGACATGAGGCTCTGCTCTGCAGCTGAGAGGGGTCCCCACAGCCGGGCAGAAAGCAGAGCTGTGTGAGCTGCAGGTGTGGATGTGGCTGTGTCGAGCCTGGAGAGCAAAGGAGGGATGCCATAGGTCTGTGCTCAGCAGTCCTTGCTGCATTGCTGACATCCCCCTGTCTGTACTCTTGTGTTTGCTCTATCCCTTGCACATCCAAAGTGTCCCCGAGAGTCAGCTGAAGAGCAGAGCTTTCTTCTTTTGTTACTTTTTAGCAGAGAACATGTATTACAGTTTGACAGCTTCTCAGTTCAGGCCTTTTTTATTTCTTGTGCTGTTCCAAGCATCTCAGAGACTTTTCTTTTCAAACCCTTCTTACACTTTTGTTAATGTTGGCGAGTTTACAGGAATCTGCTATGAATTTTCTCCTCTGTTTACAGCAAGTGAGAAGGATATTATCCACTCCAGACACTCACTCATAACAATCACAGCAATAAAAGCAATACCCTTCCCCCCTAGCAAGAGGGATGTTCAGGTTGGCAGCCAGCTTGGGGCTACTGCTTTTCTGTTTTGCTTCACCAGCTCATCTTCCCTTTCTCTCAACACATATGAATAAAACACATGCGTGCAAAAGTGCTGAGGAGCTGCTTTGTTCTCCTGTCTGGGAGCACATGTGGTTCCTCTCCTTTTGTAGCCAGACCTTGGCTTCCTGAGCAGCTTCCCCTTGCAAAGGCAGGAAGGGTGTTGGGAGGCCAGTGGGAGGACTGCCATGTAAGAAAGTTCCAAGGAGGTATTTGGGGACTGAGCGGTACAGTATTGCAGAAAGAAAAAGAAAACAAAACCAGGAGATGAGAGGGAGGAGTGCTAGTAGCGTGGATGAGTACAAGAAACTACCCACAGAGAGAGCCAAGCCTCTTTTCTTACAAACTTCTGCCTGGCAGTTGAATTTGTGTGAATTCTGTGATGTGTGATGAAGGCAGGGGATGGGAAGTGCACTGTGCAGCCTTTTCCCTGGTGGAAGTGGGAAGAGGATCTCTCTTCCCAGCTGTATAACAGAATTCTTCAGAATATAAGTAGCGAGATGTCTATCTCACTTGAAAAGTAGGAAGAACTAACTCTATAAAAAACAACCCTAAAGCACAAAGGAGGTGGAGATTGAAAGCAAACCAAAATCTGAGATAAGAGGCTGAAGAGAGAGGTGAAACAGAATACAGCATCAAGTGCTGTACTGTCTAGACAACAGGAATATAATTGCTTTGCTTTCCCCCGCAGTTCTTGACTGAGTGGATCAACAGAACTCTGAAAGAGGAACACATTGTAGTTAAAAGTCTGGAGGAAGATCTGTATGATGGGCTGGTACTTCATCATCTCTTGGGTGAGCTGCTCCTTTGAATTTAGTTCTTGCAGACATCTCATGGAGGAGCTTTCCAATTAGAGAATAAACCTCAGGAATCGCAGTTGCAGGGACCTCGCTGCACTGGGGGCCAGCTGTGATAATCACAATTCTCAACAATTTCCCACTTGTTTCACATGGTTATTTTACTTCTAAGAAATTCTTATTTCCTGCTAGCTGACATAATAAAAAGGTTAACTATGAAGTGGGAAATTCGGTGCTTCTGAAATGAAAGAGGGTTTCATAAACCAGGAACACAAAGGTGCTACCAGAAACATTGGATGGAATCAGCACTGTAATGTATGTTTTCCTGTCTTAAAAAAAAAAAAAAAAGAAAANCAGGAACACAAAGGTGCTACCAGAAACATTGGATGGAATCAGCACTGTAATGTATGTTTTCCTGTCTTAAAAAAAAAAAAAAAAAGAAAAAGAAAAAAAAAGGCAAAAACATTTTAAAAGCTCTAGGTCCAAAGATTTGTTCTCGTATGGGAACTGGTAAAAATCTGAGGATTTAGGCACTATGAGGTGCTTGTATAAAGATGTGACCTCCTAGAGAGCAGCCTGTTATTTATTTCTATTTCTCCTCCTCTCCTGTCCCTACTACATTTTTCTTTCCCTTTTCATTCTCTTTGGGGACATCTTTAAATCTATCTCCTTTCCACCAAGGCTGAGAGCAGCACCATGATCAGGACTGGCTGATTTTCATCATTTACTTGCCTAAGCAATGAGCTCGGATTTCTTCTATATATGAGTTGATATTGACTTTGTACATGATGTACAGGAAAGAGTCACTCCTTGGATTTCTGTAGAAGGAATGTAAAGAGCTAGGACTGGGGCATGATGCTACAAGGAATGACTTGAATCCTCTCCCTTTTGCAGAGCTCTTAAATGATATTGAACATTTAGAACAAGACTTTGTGTGCTTTGCCATCATTTTATGTTTCTAATTATTTTCTTTTTCCCTTACAATGATGTTAAAATACATCCTTCTTCTTCTTATGGACCCTCTGTAAAAGAAAACTTAGGATCTCTCAAGCTGGATGTTGACAAGATTGCATTAACAGAAAAAAAGCAGCGACAGAAACTCTCTGTGATTCTGGAAGCTGTGGCCAAGTGTTTGCAACTGGAAGAAAGTCAGCTGAAATGGAGTGTGGAATGTAGGTGCAGAAATGAAATTGAAGAAAATTATCCATCACAGGCTTCTTGTGCTATAAGGCTGCTGTGAGGCAATGTGCTGCCAGAACAGTAATTAAATAACCTGTTTTCAATTACTAGTTGAATCAAAAGTGAGACAGAAATATCTGACCCCGCCTGGGTCTGCCTTCTCTAAGTGTGTGGCTTGTGGATCACTTAAGAGCCCTCAGCATCCCTGTATGTCTCACTTTTAAGCTGTGCTCTTGCTAAATTTTGATATTATATAAACCCCAATCTGGTGTCCCACTTGTGTTATGGCCCTCCATGACTTTGGGGGCCTCTGCACAGGGAGAATTCATGATGATGGAGGGAAGTTCACGTGTTTTGCACACTGAGCATTGTTTTCTTCCTTTACACTCAACAGCTATCTTGGCAAAGGACTTACTGAGCACACTGCATCTTCTGGTTGCAATAGCAAAGCACTTTGAACCCACCCTGGCTCTGCCTCCAAACGTTCAAGTGGAGACAATCACCATCGAGGTATTTGTAGTTTCAGTATTTGTTACAGTACATCCTAGAGTCCTTTCACAAGTCCAGCCTGCTTAGAATTAGAAATGAGTGTGCAGCTGTGAAAGAGATACTTGTATTTTCTGTGAACCACACCTCTCCACTTCTGAGGTTGTTGGATTAGATTGAGTTTTCAATTCAGATATTCTGTCTTTAAAAGGGGAAAAGCACTATGCTGTTTTTCTTCCCCAGCCAAACAAGGGAATGGTCCAAACTGAAAGCAGCTGTTGGTCTCTGTAAAGAAGAAAATGAAGAAATTCTGCTGTTATGTTTTAAAATAGAAGCTTGTATTCATAAATCATAAAGGTTTTTTTAATGCTGAAGATTTCTTTCTTTAGGTGATGGGAGTTTTTACTCTCCTTCCGTTGGGGTCACATTTTGTTATTGCTCTCTACAAGCAGAGATCTACATGCTTTCTTCCTCTATTTTGTTTCTTAAAGTCAATTCTGAGACTGTAGGAAAATATTGAATATCCCACAATTTGGGATTTAATTGCAAAAATTAGCACCATCAGTGTATGTAAACACAGAATGTTTTTCACTGCCTGAAAGGGAAGAGCAGCAAAACCAAGGACTGATGGGGAAGTAAGAAATTTCTTGCTGAAGACTAAAGAGAGCAGAAGGAAGCAGAAATCTCTCAAAGTACCTGTACCAATTGCACTGGAGTTATTGAATAAACCCCCTCTGATTCTCTTTTAAGGCAGCAAACAAGTCATGAAAGCTCGTTTATGGAATATTGTTTTGTGAAACAAACCCAACCTTGCTTATTGTCCTTTCAACAGACCACCTCCACAGGATTAAAGACATCAGATGCAGTGGAATATATCACAGAAAACAAGTAAGAGGGGATAGATATGGTTTTTACACTGTCAATCAGAAAAGAGGCATTGTGGGTGTGTTCCACCTTACAAAAAGTAGCTGGGATCATAATGATGAAAAAGGTATAAGCCCAGGCATGCACATACATGTGAGTTGTTTCTCTCATTTCTTCCCTTTTTTTTAATTCCTCTCTTCATGTTTGGCATTATGATGCAATATATTTATTTATTCTGTATGTAAAATTCTCTAAACCAACATACATAGTTGTTCCCAAAGCTTAGCATTTGTCATTGACATGGAATTTCACAGCAAATGCAGTAACGAAATTCCAGAACTGTAAATTTACCTGTCCCAGACTAAATTGGAAATTTTCTAAAGTCACAAAGGTTTAACTCTACTTTTAATTTGTTGCTGTTGTGTCTTTAAATAAAAAGAAAGGAGGCAATTCTTTTCTTATTTTACTGTGAAAGAAACGTTTTAGCTTGCTGAGTGTGTGAGGTACTGTCATTATTAAAGGAGTTAAGTAGTAGGATACCATTTAGATACTGAAAAAAATATGGACATAATTCTAAGAAGTAGAAACACATTTTCCTACTATCATTTTTTATATGCCAGAACATCTTCAAGCTCTAACATCATGAGAAGCTTATTGGAAGAGGATATTGACGATTGTGCTTGTAAAATAAATGTTCATTGGTGTATGGGCCAGTTAAAATCTCATATGTTTTCAAGACCCTACACAGATATACAGTGTACTTAAAAATGTCTGTTGGAAAAGCACTCTGACACAAAGTTAATGCCACTTTGAACTCTATCTCCTGCTTTACAGGATAGCAGAGAAGCAAAGCTTATGAAAAAGATCAGCTCTGCTAAATCATCTTACTAATTCTTGCTTTTTATTGCACTTTCAGAGAGAATATAGAAGCACAGTCAAGTAAGTGCTGGCATTGCCAAGTTCAGTGTTGCATTATGTGCTTTTAAACACCATGTCCTGATCCATTTTTACACCATGATAAAATCAGTATGCTCCCACTAAAGTTAATGGAGACTCATGGATTTTTTTCCTGGTGTTTTTCTCCAAATGTCTTCTGTTAATGCCTGCTCAGCTTGGAAACTGGGTGGTCACTGTGCCTGTGGACTACAGGCAACAGATGAGAGGGGAGACAGGGCATGAAGGTGGGTTGATGACCCAAAAAAGAAACCTGGCTGGGGGCACAATGCAGCTTGGATTTGTGCATGGACCATGTTCAGTGTTGGAACTATTTATAAAGGCTTCAGAGCTGTGGTTCTCATTGCTACCAGTTTTTGTGCTTTCCTTCCCACAGTTTGCAAATGAGATTTTGAATTCTGCTGCTGCTCGGTTGTGGATGGCAGCTCACTCAAACCAACATCCCCAGAGCTTTTACCCTTAGGGCTTTTGAGGATTGAGAAACACTTGAGGTGAAAAATGTCCCCGTGTGCAAAGACTGCAGAAGGTCTGGGCACTGCTCAGGCTTCAGTGTAAGCTGCTCTCCTCTGCTGTGAAAGAGCACATTGCATCCCCAGAGAACCAAGGCAACCATCTGAATTCTCTGCTGTGCCCTTTATTTTGGCATTTTCATCCTCTGCAGAGGTGCAAACTATATCATTTGATATGTATTTATCACTTATTCCACTGAGTGTTCTCTAGAGTGGGCTGAAATTGTGAAAAAAACTCCAACACTCAGCCCCCTGCCCCAAACAACAACAACAAAAAAAGAAAATAAAATTAGAAAAAGAAAAAGGAAGGAAAAAACCCAACCTTGAATTAGGTATTTCTGGTAGTGGGCTGATTCTGCTAGAAAGAGAAATCTGCAATTCACTCTTCACTCTATTTTTGACACAGCTTTCTTAGCAAAGAGAGAAATCCCAAAGCATGGCTCCAGAAGAGGGCTCTCTCTGATTTGTTTGATGGATTCACCTATTCCCTGACATTGCTCCTGCAGCAACCCCCAGACAGGCAGAACATAGAAACCTGAGGAATCCCTTTCACAAAGGAGGCTTCTCTGTCACTGTCTGTTGGGAGGAATTTCCCTTTTCTGTGCTGTAGAATCTGCTTCTCCATTTAATTGTGCTGCCTGAGTGCCTCTCGTTGCTCGCAGTGTTTCAAATGTTTTGCTCATGCTTGAACTGGAGCTGCGTTGTGGCTGGGTGAGGAGATGGATCCTGCTTTTGCTGCACCTGGGCAGAAAGGGGAGGCAAGGATGGGACTTGGATGGATCTCATTTCCTTGGAAGTCTTTAGACTCCTGCCAGTTCTCTGGCACAACTCTGTTGGCACCAGCTCGTTGCCCACTTTAAACTGGGTGGCAGAACTGGCCATTTTTGAGGTCTCTGAGTTTTCAGAGGAAGGGCAGCATCTCTATATCTTACTTGTGGTTTTTTGAAGGATGGAGGCTGGGTTTTCTTCTGCAAATTTGGTGTAACTGGCATTTCTGTTTGGGGAGGGCAGTAAAACATACAACTCTTCTGCTCCCTGCATTTTATCCCAGAGGCTAAGGGTTAAAAAACGTAAGTGAAAAGAGATAAACCCTAGTGATGTGAAACTTAGCCAGTGCTCAGACTGGTGGCAGCACAAACTGAGAACCTCTGCAGGTGAAAATTGCAGAGCTGAATGAAGTAAATTGTTCTCTGTGATGTGGTCAGGCTGAAGGGAAGCCTGTCATCCTGTTCTCTGATAAATATAAAAGCAGCGTCTTTCTCTGCCTCCCTGCTACTCTTTTCTTCCTCGAATTGTAAGTTGCAAATACCTTTCTTCTTCTGGAACCACATTAAAGCTCTGGTCTCTCAGTTATTCAAAATAAAACCAATTAATGTTGTTTTGATACAGAAGATGGTGCCTTTGATGAATTATTTAGCTGTGCTCCAGATAAACTGGATGCTGTAAAAAAGGTAATTTACTTTTTTGGTAGACATCAAAATCTGTTAGGCAGAATTTAAATACTGAAAAACTTAATTTTTTTTTTTCCTTTACCCCTTTCTTCTTTCTTTAGGCCCTTTTGCAATTTGTTGACCAGCATGTTGAGAAATTAGGATTAAATGTGAATGACGTTGAATCTCAGGTAGTGTGCTCCAAGCTGCATGTTACCCATGTTTTGTCAGCTATTTGGGTGTTTCCTCTCACCATTAGGAAGTCTCCTTTTTATTACAGTAATTTGAAATTTGGCAACATAATGATTTCCAGATTTAGGTTAAGATATCAAGCTTTGGTTTCTGAAGATAATAATGCAAAAATACAGCCTTTGTATTGAATACTGCCCTTGTAATGCTACAGGAAATAATTTTCAGAGTCTCCCAAATCCTAAGGGTGCTCTCTTTGTCAGGATGGAAATAAAGGTGTCCTGAACATTAAAATGAAAGCCAAATTGATTGCTGTATTTAGTGATTGTTGATGGTGCATTTGCTTCATGGTATGAAGGCCTTATTTTCATCACATTTCCATGTCATCTTCTGAATGTAGAGCTTCTTTAGAGTATGAAATTGCAAAAGAATTTGGGTGAGCACCCTGGGCTCTGGTGAACAGAGAGCTATTCTGGATTTTTTCAGTGGGAAACTGTGAGAAAAGAAGGTTTTCAAGTGTTTTGTCATACATAACTAGGCACAATTTTGTATTATTTATACTTATGTATTTGTGCTCATCTGAAGTATTTTCATATTTGGAATAGATTTTTTTTTATAGCTGTCCTTTTACAAGGTTGTATTTTACAAGTACAAATTTGGGAGCCTTATCTAACTAAATGTGAAGTTCACTGTGGAAGAGGTTGGGGGAGCTGAGTCATTAGACTCTGCTTGCCCAAAAAACATTTAAATTCCTTTATTGCTAGAATGGCATTTACTGGAACAGTTTACTGAAAGCCAAATAATTTTCAGGTAATTCTTATCTAGCTTTCAGATGGGGTTATCTTACTTCTCTTAATTGGACAACTAGAGGGTTACTTTCTGAATTTGAGGAATTTCTTCCTGACTCCGACCAGCACCATGGAGATGGTAAGTTGTTATGTAATTATTTAGAGCTCGAGCCATCAAGCTGTGTGTTCTGCCTCTTGCCTCCACTGCTGCTGCTCTGTGTGAAGTCCCATACCCACAAGTGTTCGCAGGAGGGGGGTTTGGGGCAGTGCCAACACAGACACTGTCAAAATATCTCAGAACAGGTCGGTGTCCTCTTCAAAATTAGCATCCCATGGGAGGCAAACACCTGTTACTTGCATTTGTTTGGCATGGCCATGCTTCTGCAGCCTTATGGTGCAATCCAGGGCTCTGTGTGGTGGGGAAGGGATGTGTTCTCTTCTGCCAGTCTGTCCTGCAAAGAGGATTTGAAGAGGATGACACCTCTTGTGTAGCAGAACCAGATCCATGTGAGATTCTTTATGCTGCCCTAAAAATATACCTTAATCAAGATGTGGCCAGAACATTTTGAAGGTCCCTTCTGTGTTTGGGAAGCTCTTGAAAATTTACATCCTTTCCTCCTCCAAAGCTGGGGACTGTAACATACCCAGCCAGACCTGCTTGGCACTTTTTCCACCTCTACCAGGCAGATTTCATCTGTGCTTTAAAAGTAAAAGCTGTCACCAACCAGAAGGAAATGTGTGCTGGGCTGCCTCCTCCACAGGTCTGGAATGTTGATATATTTTGAGATATTTGAGGTATTTTCAGATTGTCTCTGGTGTGGGTAGGCTTTTTTTTTTTTTTTT
>VWYP01000044.1:76512-88852 GCA_013400435.1 Pycnonotus jocosus
TTTTCCATTTGGGCCACTAAGTAGCTCTGAAAATCTTGAAACCGTAGCTGTTTTTCCTGGTTTGTGCTCAGATCTCTGGAAATGTGTCAGATCTTTTTTGCTTGAGAGCTGCCAGAGAAGAAAATCTCTCCTCTGGCATGGTTTGCATCACGCACAGATGAAGCTTTCATCTTATTCCCACCCTTAGCAGAGTTAATGCCCCTGGGCAATATTTATTTGTAACAAAAATTCTCCAAGGTCCTACATTAACAAATAAATATTCCCATGGAGCTTTTCATCAGAAAGTTTAACAGCACAATTGTTTGACATCTAGGTTCAAATGTTGTCAAAATTTCATTGCTGTCAGTTGGTAAGTGTTTAAAGCATTAGGAATACAAAGTGTTTTTTTTTTTAATCTAAGAACAGGAAAATATATTTTGAAGGGTTGAATCAGACATAATCAAAGCACTTCCCTACAGTTGTTTTTCTTCCCTTTCTCTTCCACTCAGTTTTCAATATTGTTTGGTCTGTTCCCATTGAGTTAGATAGAAATTTTTAACATTTTCATTAGCTTTATTCAGAGGAAGTCACTGAATATTTTCTTATTTAAAATTTCATAAATAACCATTTTCTTCTTGGTTCAGCCCTATTCTAGCCTCACAGATATCTTTCTGGAAATGAGACAGCCCTAAAATTCTGGTACAAATCAAAGCTCAGACTTCCTAGTTCTTACCTTGCCCATCACTGGCATCAGAGAAGGAAAGAATGGGGTTGGGTACTGCTTCAGTACAGTTCTTTACATAAAATGTACTACATTTACAAAATGTAGCAATTTCATTTTAGCAAAGTTATGCCCAAGGAGTGGATTTGCTGTTGCACAGTTTGCCAAAGTGGCATTTCCCATTTGTTTCTCCTCTGATGCTCATTACAAAATGAAAAGCGGGCTGACACTACAACTAAAAATATCAATTGGCCATAGTTCAGCTGTCATTTGTGCACAAAACATGTCTTACAATTCCCCTGAGCTTCCTAACTCCCTGTCATTTTAGACATTAATTGGTGCAGTAAAGTATAAAGATGTAGCCTTTGCTGGGATTTAAAAGATCTCATTTGTTGTTGGAATGGTGACAACCACGTGCACTGTTGGGGTCAGTGTGGTGCATCCACCTTACAGTTCCTTCTAACCAAATCCATTCCATGACTGAAATTCAGGAGGTGATCAATTCTGAGGTGCAAGAGGACAACACTGCACGTGGGTGGGTTTGCTGCAGGGTTTTTTGAGGTGTTGATTACCAAAAAAAAAAAAGTGTTTACAGGTAACTGTAAAGAAATGCAGCTCTGGGTGCTTATGAGTGTAGAAAGGTGTGAGTTTTCTGTGACAAAGAATATGATCACAAAATAGTTCAGGCTGAAACTAGGGGTGATATCTGTGCAGTCAGGAGATGAAGATGATGATGATGGAGGGCTTGTGTGCTTATCAAAACTGTGTGAACTCGGTCCTTCTGCCAGAACAGGCCCAGAGATGATAACATCCAGTTGTAAATTCTAGAAAAGTGTCCAGCTCTTTTGAGTCAGGAAGCACAGCTGGACAAAGCACCTTATTTTCAAGGCTTCCCCTTCTTGGGTAATTACTGGTAATTCTGGCTGAAGATGCTTTTTGAAATGTGCATGTTGTCACTTCAGAATCCCCAATGCATTACAGAGATGGAAATGTGCTTTTTTTGCCTGTTGCTGGTTCACTAAGGAAACATTTGATTTATTCATTCCAATTGGCAAATTGTGTAGAACTGCATGGTCTTAACCTCTCCTGTCTGTATCAGAGAAAGAAATCAAACTTGAATCCAAACAGGCAGTCTCAGTTACTTGTAAACCAGGGAACCAGGTGAAACATAAATCTGTTGCTTCACTTCAGAGCACAGGGGTTTTGCTTGGCTTTTGCAGTGGGGACTCCTGTGCTTGTTGTGATAACATAACAGGGAACAGCAGCCTCCCAAAGGATAAATCTCTCAGTAGCTCAGGGAAGGCAGGAAGGGACAATCTGAAGTTCATTCAGGTCTTGTTACTCCTTTAGAGGAAGGGAATTTGCCAATTACCAGCCAAGTAAACAACTACTGTCAAGCTGTTAAAAGGGGATATTACTTTTAAAAAATCTATTACAACTACTGCTTATGTGTGTGATGCTGCTTTTATGTGGGGAAGGGAGAGAAAAAGCAGTGAGGAGAAATGAGAAAAACCCCTCAGCCTTCATTCACAGATGTGTGCTTAGTTTTTGATGAGTGTTATTAAGGATACCATCACTACTATTAATGTGAATAGACATTTTAGAAGTACAGCAGAAACTTCTAGCTAACAAGCATACCTAATCTTTGCAATTTTGAATGGAATGTGGAGAACTTTTTCCTTCTGGTTTGTTCCAAGTGTGGTAAGCACACGGGCATTGTTTAAAAATACCCAGAAATAAACTCCATGCATCCATTAGATCCAGTTAGGAATCTAGCCTGTTTTCCCTATTAATACAAGTCTTCACATGCAAGGTCTATTTTTAAATAAATGGATTCTTCTACCCACCTCATGGGATATGTTTTGCTGGAGATGGATTTTACATCTAATTTTATATGATAATTGGTAAAAATTCTGAAGAGCTCTTCATCGAAACTAAGGAGAAGAATATGAGTACATATTTATGAATCAGTATCTTCAGCTAGTAGAGAAATACTTTTTAAACCCTTCTGTTGGTTAGAAAATATTGTCAGCTATATTAATATCTCTCTCTCCCCAACAGCTCCACAATGTTAACTTGGCATTGGAGCTGCTAACAGAGGGAGGTCTTCTGAATTTTCCTGTGAACTCTGAAGGTGAGTCATGACATGCAAACTTACCTGGAATAGAATATTTAACATCCCAGCTTAGCAAAAGTTTGGGTAATTGCAGGAAGCAAGTTCTGGAAATGACACTGACACATTTCATTATATGGCTGCTCTACAGCTCCTCATGCAGAATGAATGGTAGCAGTAATAATATTTTTTTTTTAAAAAATCATTATTTCTATAATAAAAAGTTGGATTGTTATAAGTTTAGTAACTTTATACTAAACTTAAGCTGTTTAGTAATTCAGTATTTGTTAAAGATTTAAACCAGTGACAGCTCCTAGGGAAATTACAGCAGCTGAGCTGGAGGCAAAGCTATTTTCCTGTCTCATAAAAACTTTCAGTGCATTAAAAGCAAGTTTGTTTCTGTATGAAGATACCTTGAGGAATATGTCTGGAAAATCAGAAACACGGATCAGTCTGTTCAAACTCAGAAGAGTGGTGGGTCAGTCTACTGAATATGAAAGTCACAGGTTCTTAGTTGTTGTTATGCTTGGCTCAGATCTTGGAGCTGCATCTTGATCTCCTTTATCCGAGTGAATGCTTCCATCACTGAATCAATGTGATTCAGTGCATGCCCCTCTTTCTTTCTCTACCACCAAAGCAAACAAACAAAAAAGCTCCATTTGGACGATTCCAATTTTCCAATTGTAATACTCCACAGAAAAAGTTGGTGCCAGCTCCTGGTGGGACGAGGGATGTGGTTAATTAATGGGTGGTGTTGTGGTTGCAAAGTCTGACCTCTTGGAGGGCACATAACCCCACCATTCCTCTACAACCTTGTTGCTGAATAAGGAAGTCAAAGCTTTATCAAAAATAAAAAGCATTATTCCAGTTCTAGTTCCCTGTTAGTTATTTGTGAGTGGGTGCATGTGTTGGATACGTAACACATGGCATCATGGGGAGGGAAAGAGAGGATTTAGGGCTTCCTTTGTTTTTCCTTTTGTTCTCTTTTCCCACTGCTGCTTTGGTGATGTCAGCAGCTTGCATGCTGGGCATTCATGAATTGTGGGCTTTTTGCTGTGCTGCACAGAGCTAGGAGCCTGGAAAGGTAAAGAGCTTTTATTTTTGTTAACATTAACAGAGCAATAGGTGTGGGCTCCGATCTCCACGCTGAGATCCACCTTTTGTGTGAAAAGAGATAAATGTGTGCTTTCCTTCCTCCCCTCTGGCTGTTCTGCACTGCCTCAAACACAAAGCTGATCAGTATAAGAAATAATGGTGTCAACATCTGCAAGCCCTTTGGTTTCACTGGGGAAATCCTCAGCTAGTGAGTGAATTTAATATGATTTAGGGGTCCTTGCTACAGCTACACTATTTAGATTCAAGGATCTCATTTTACTAGTGTTTCTTTGTTAGTCTTTCTCTTGCACCGCCACACCAGTGATTTACAGCACCATGAGAAGAACAGTAAACCCTCTGAATCCATTACCCTCTTCCACTGCAACTGGTAAATACAAGAGCAGTTTATATAGCCAAGAAAAAAGCTGAAAACTAAATTTAAAAAAAAACCCAAGCAAAACAAAAACCAAAAAAACCACCAAAAAACAATGCACCAAATGGCAGCAAAACATGATGGAAATATTACAATACAACAACAACAAAAAAAAGTGTCATGTAATTCCAACATGATTCCTGACACAGAATAATCATAAAAAACCTCAAAAATATAAAGCCCTATAAAATTATCTACTCTATTCTTTGCTAGTGAATTTCTTACTCTGCATTATTTGCCCTTAATTGTCTTCTAGCAATAGGGTGCAGCAGAAGTTCCTTTTCTTCAAGTTAATTTAATAAATTGTTAGATTCTACCTCTGTAGTTCCTGCTTTGCTGCCTGTCACAATTCAGTTGTCCAAGCTCACATTATAAAGGGGGGGGAAGGTGGGAGGTTGTCTTTGGCAGGTGCAGTCTCATCCTGTTCCAGGGATTGCTAACACTTCCCATCTGGTTTTGTTGTCTCTGGTTTGTGTATCCACAGATATTGTGAACGGAGATACAAAGGCTATAATGAGAGTTCTGTACTGCTTGTATTCCAAATACAGACCCAAAGAAGCATGAAGAACAAGGCCAAGACCTTGAGCTACCTTTTGTTTTGTTTTGTTTTGTTTTGTTTTGTTTTGTTTTGTTTTTTCCCTAGCAGGCCATGGTGTGATTTTTGGATTCCCAGCTCTGTTTGCCACTGTTCCTGGGCATGCACTGGGGTTTGACACTTGCTGTGTTAACATTGTTTAGCAAATGTGTTATTCACGCAAGGTTTCACATACACTGTCTGAGCAACTGTAAATGTGTGTGCACAGCTGATGTACTGTGTAAGTCGAGGGCCGTAGCTCTTGTTCCAGATCCTGCCTTCTGTTTTCTCTGAGCCTCCTCAATGCTTCAAAAAATTAAATGTGTGTTGGTTTATTCTGGGCTCTGCATTCTTTGCTCCTGAAGGTGACTTTGAAAGTTGTTGCATTCTCCTCATTTTCCTGCTTTGGGAAGTCATTTGGGAAACTAGAGAACAGGAAGACCCACCAGAGTGGGAAAGCTGAGACACACCTGAACTTCAAAACCTGCTTTAGAGAGGTGGACAGTGCTGTCAGACAAGTGGATATGAATTGGATGTCAAATGAATAGATAGCAAAAATGAAATCTGAATTTACCAAGTGTTTCATAAACATTTCCGTGCTCAGTTGTTCCAATATGGAAAATCCTTCCAGCACTCAGCACCATATGCTGGTGTGAGGTTATGCAGGACCAGGGGCTTCTCTTGCACAGCTGCAGGAAGATGCCCTTATTTCCTTGCTAAGCCAGTGCCAAACCATGCCCAGCTCCAGTTGCAGCCCTGACACAAACTCTGGCTAGCAGGGATGCCAATCCCTGTCAAGCACGTTGTGAGAGGGAGTCACACATTGGCACTTTGTCTGCAGTAAGAGGTAGGCAGGTGCTGGTTGGGCTCTGCAGCTGATGTAGGTAGAGGCCACTATGGGTGGGAGGAAAGATTTCAGCTTCCCACCACTTCTGACAGCTGTGTCATCTCAAACTCCTCAGGCTCTTCTTGGTAAATTTATCCAGCCTCTATCCCCAGCCTCCCAGCAGTTTCCTCTGGATGCATCAAGGTAGCCATGATTTATTACTGGTCACCCTCAGTCTTTTGTGGGGGATTTTAATCAGAACTCCTTTAAAAATCTCCATCTACTCTCTTGACCTTCAACTTATGTCATGTTGCATAAAACTAGAGATATAATTAGGACAAAAGAAAAGCTTCAGGTTTCTTTTTATTTTGTTTCCATCTAAACTGCTTTAATTTCCTGCCTTTGGTAACTCTGACATTTGATCTCTGGTCTGATCCTCCGTCTGTGTGTCAACGGGAAACCAGAGCTTGCAGAGTGCCAGTGCTGACATTTACAGAGGAGAATTTGTTGTGTCTACTTCTGGATCATGCAGCCCAGGGAAGATCCTTAGATAGCAATGCTGACAAGTCTTTTGAAAATGGTAATACTGCACAGCTGCTGGGGGACAGAGCTGTGCAAACTGCCCTGAGACCAATCCCTTCTGCACCAAGAATTAGATTGTGATATTTTTACAGAGAAAAATACAATGTGTGGTGCCAATGAGCTGCCAAGATTACTTGATTCCCCAGCAAGTGTGTGCTGTGTGCGCTGATCTGGACAATTCAAGTAAAGAATACTTGGTTCTTTCATTTGCAAGTCCCCACAGGCATCTTGCTTGATTCCTTAATGGGCTTCCAAGAATGAACTGGGAGACCTGAGAAGTTCATTGTTGCTTTGCAGAATTTTAGGTTGCTCTAACACTGCACATAGAACATACATTCATTGTAGAATGAATTGCTATTGAGCAGATAAACCCAGGACGTGGCTTGTGGAGAGCAGGGGTGTGGGGCAGGAGGGGCTGGGCAGGGATTTGGTAGCAGTGTGGCCTTTTCCTCCTGGGAAGCTGTCCCCAACCTCTTGCCCTGTGCTGGTGATCAGGATTCAGTTCCAGTGTGTGTGACTCCAGGCAGATGGCCTGGGCTAGGAAAAAGCCACCAGTGCTGGCAGGATTAGCTGGTGCTGCCCTGGTTAGATGGTTATTACTGCTCAAGAAAATTGCTGGATTTTTTCCTGTGTGCTCTGAGTTTTGTGTTCCACTCCTCTGGCATAAATAAATCTAGCGGTTGTTACTTTCAACAGGGAAAGTCTAGATCTTGATATTTAATAAAAGAAAGGGTCATGTTCCCTGTCCAACACCAGCTTGCCTAAACCTGTTATAAACAAGTCATTCTTTTGAAAATATACAGGGATAAAAAGATGGTTAATGTGCTTCAATCAAAAACATGCTGAGATCAAAAATTAATGTTTTAATCTGCTTTTTATGCTGAGAGCAGATTTATAATACACTTGACGTGTCTGAAGTCTTTGATAAAGGGTCTACGTTTGATTCCTAAAACATGCTGTGGAATTTTACTAATCCATCATACAGACACCCACTCCATAAATTGATGTAGTATACAAGTGCACTATTTACATTTGAGACTTAGCCACAGCCTTGGCACAGTTTTAATAATAAATGTACAGTGACAGAACTAGAAAGAATATTCCAACACCAGGTTTAGTGGAAGGTGTCCCTGCCCACAGAAGAGCTGTGGGAAATGGATGACCTTTAAGGTCCCTTCAAAAGCCCTACAGAGCTTCTGTTGCTTTCCCTGTCCCACAGGTCAGTGGTGCAGTGGCTTTGGGTCACAGCAGTAGCTCGGAAGTGGGACAGATCTGAAGGGTTCCCAGCTCCTCCCTGCTGTCATCTTTCCATCATCCACTCTTTCCAAAATACCCAGACTCATCCATAAAAATACACATTTCTGGAGGTGGAGTGGCACGGCTGTGTGGAGAGAAGTGCAGGTGGAAAGGGCAGAGTCACCAGGGTGACTTTAAGGGAATACAGATGCACAACAGGATTTTCATTAACAGGATCAAGCCACCAACTGAGATTGGTACTGCCTGGAAAGCCTGAGACAGTGAATTGGAGAGCTGTCCCTGCTGTCAAACCTCCTTCTCCTCCTTGGGAACTGGACCTGTCAGGATAACACTGACATTTTTGTCACCCCTGTCATGTGGCTGCAGCCCTGGAGACAGGTCCTTGCTGCTTTGCAATGGGGCAGGAGAACTCCAGATGGAAAATGCTGGCAGCCTCCACCTTCTTGAAGGCTGGGAGTGCCAATTCTTGGTGTTTGTCCTTTCCTTCCTTCTCATTTTCTCCTTTCTTTAGTCTTTTCCAATGGTTTCTATTGTGTTGCTTCTTGCAGGGAGCCGTCCTCACAGTGGCTGCTGTCTGTCTCTTTGGCAATTAGGCTTTCAAACCATGAAAGCAACTCATTCAAATTCTTCTTCTCCATGAGCTGTGTTTGTGTCTGTATGAAGGGACCTTGCTGTTCTTTCTCTCACAGGCTGCTAAAATTTCCCCAAAGACTAAAAGCCATTGTCAATTTTTCACAAGGGATTTTTTTTCCCTAGTCAATTAGTATTTTAATAAAGACTAGATGGAAGTGTTACTTTGGAGGAAACAAATTAGCATACATGAGCCTTTCTGCTCGCTGTGGAGATGGATGGGTTTCCTCTGCCATTCAAAAATTTCTAGGATGGTGAGACTGTGAACAGGGTGTAATGTAAAGACTGAGGTATGGAGAGATGAGTTTTGAGACAAGTGATAATGAAATCAAGACAGCAGTACTGCAGACTGGCACATCTCTGCTGTCCCCTCTTCTCCATCAACCAACTACAGTTTCTAGAACTTAAAAATGAGGAAAAAAACCCAAACACAATGAACCATCTCTGGGTTTTTTGCATTTTCATTTGACCAAAGTGCATCAGAGTACCTTTGCCATTCACTTCTCCCCTTAGTTTTCTAAGCCTTTTCCCTCATGTCACTCCTTTACAATCAGAGCCCCCAAAGTAATTCTGCTCTAGCCACTGGCTAAAACTAAAGTTACTAAGGATTTTTTTCCATTGATGTCCTCTCTCAGGCTGCATGGAACTCATTTCACCTCATACCTCAGCAAGTAGCCAATAAAATAATACAGAATAGCAGCTAAATATTAGAGGAGAATGGAGCAGCTTGGTCAAAACCAGTTTAGTCTTATCTGTAGAGCTGTAACTGGATGTTTAGATGGGAGCTCCCCAAATCTGCTGTCATGAAATGTTGGGGCATTGCAGTTGGGGTGCTTCATGGTGTTCCCTGCACTGTATTCCAGGTACCACTGGGATTTACCTGCTCCAGAGAGCTGCAGCCTGCACCAAGCTCATCCTTGGGCTGCAAGGAGCACACACCCCATGGCAGTGGGGTGGTTCACTTTCCTTTGGGGAATAGAGCCCAACTACAGGGTTGTTTAATAGGAAGTTGAAATATATGATCTGAAATGGCAGTGTTGTAATGAAAATAAGTTCTTTTTCCTTCCCCCTCCACTTTTTTTTCCTTCCTTTTTTCCTGTGGGTGATGAGGTGTGGTTTGTCCCTGGGGTTAGATGTCTTTCAAGACCACCTGTCACACAATCCACTTGCCAGCCCCAAGAGAACATAAGAAATATTTTAAAGTCTGTAAGCTCAGCACTGGTCATGCTTTCAAGGATCAAATGCCAGGAAAAACAAAATGCACAGTGTAAAAAAGCCACGAGTACCAAAGTAGTTCTTGTCATGGATATTTTTACCAGCAATACTGTTGCAGGTGTGTGATCTGACCCTAAACAAAACCAAAGAACACAGTTCTGTTATAAAATAGAAAAATGTCTAAATAGTTTGGGCCAGATTAAATTATACTAGTGTCACAGTAAGATAAATACTCCTAGTGGAGTCAGATATGTGTATTTTGTCAGCTATTCTGCAGACACATGGACTAAAATTATGGAAGAAATGAATAAACCTCAATTTACAGCCTCCTTCTAGCATCCAATTTTTCTATGTGTGCTTTCCCCTACATATTTCAGTATTTTGGCATTCTGACTCCTTGTCCACCCCAATTTTTCTCTCTTTTGTGCCCCTCCTTGTGCAGCTGACACAGGTGGTCCAACAGCTCCTTCCCCTCTCTATACTCAGAGCTGCCAGGGTGTCACTGGGAAGGTATCTGGCAGAGAAGCTGTATTTGAAATGCAAAAAAGCTGTGTAAAAACTCTGGAAACACCAGCTGGCTGCTCTGTATAAGAATTTAAAATGCTTCTCAGTGGTTGAAGAAGAATTTCTTTATCCTTCCTCCAACATTAAAAAAATATCAAAGATAGCAGATAACATTTTAACTGAGCCAGTGTGTTAGGGATGCAGAAGTACAGCCAGATCCAATAATGAGCTAATTTTCCTTCCCCCTTTTACCTTTTGATGCCGGGCAGCTGGGATATGTGTCTGTCTGTATGTAGTTTTCCTGGCTGTGTTCCCTTTTTGGCAAGAAAATGTTGAAGAGGGAGGGTTTGAAGTTTTTGGAGTGTTTGACAACTTCAACAGGTCAGCCTCCTCTGGTGCAGTTGTTGTATCCTGGGGTTTTTTTCACTTTTTTTTTTTTGTTGTTGTTGTTTTGTTTTGGTTGGTTGGTTGGTTTGTTTGTTTGTATGTTTTTGTTTTTGTTTTTGGTGGAAGTACAAGGGATTTCTGGATGCCCACAGGTAGGAATTGTGTGCAGCAGTGTAGCTTCTCCTGGCTGGGTCAGGTTGGCAGTGAACAGGTGGAAATAGGCTGGTGGAAGGGATTTTCCTGGATCTTGGACACCAAGCCAAGAGGGCAAAGCTGTTGATAGAATTTCTTGTAGGGGATCCCCACTGTGGAAATGTTGATTCTGGCTCGCTGCTAAGTTTAGAACAGTGTAAAACACGTACCCTGGACTTTATGCAGAGCAGATGGTACAACAGGTTTTACTGGTTGGAGTGTGTCAAATAACAGATTGTCTAGAAAAGTTTGCTTGCTTTTGGCAGACAATTTAATT
This sequence comes from Pycnonotus jocosus, assembly GCA_013400435.1. Lineage (NCBI taxonomy): Eukaryota > Metazoa > Chordata > Aves > Passeriformes > Pycnonotidae > Pycnonotus > Pycnonotus jocosus. The sequence goes on from VWYP01000044.1 coordinate 87,298, forward strand.
CAGCTCATAGCATGTTATCGAAGTTCACTGTGGATCTCTGCAGAAGTGGGCAGCTAACACATTTTGTGTCATCTGCTATACCAAAAGTTTTTTAAATAACAAAAAAAAACCAAAGTAGAAGTTGTGTCCCTACTTGTTCTCTTGGGTGGAGGTGGGAAAAGGCAGCTCCAGTGCGTGAGTAGAAAATGCAATCCAGAAAATTGATCCATATTCTAAAGCCACTATATTCTTCCAGTTGGTACTTTTTTTTTTTTTCATTCTCTCTAAATATGCCCTGTTATAAACATGAGAAGTTAAACTTTTTTGTTAAGTTGTATAGGTATATAAACACTTACCCTGTAAGTTTCATTTCAATTTGTAACTGTGTATGATTTGTATACATACACTTGTATACATTTGTATCTGTAAGTTTCATTTTGGTTTGCAACTGTGTTTAGTTCAAGTGGTTCCCACAGTTATACAGGGGTTGTGTTTTGTAACTTTCACTTACATTTGTAACTTTGTATGATCTGTAAAGAGTTACACTTGAGGAGTAGTTAGAATTCAGGCAGTGTTGGAAATGCTCTCTGAGGGCTACTGTTGGAAAGAGAAAGGAGGAGGAAAGGGGGGGGGAATCTTTCCCCTCACAGAAAGCTCCAGAACAGATCAGGACCCCGAGCCTGGATTGATGGACAATGGGCCAATCATTACAAGGTGGGAAAGAATGATTGGTCCAGAAAGACTGCTGGTAAAGATGAATCAGACACGAGAAAAGGAGCCAAGCACAGCGAGGATCCAAAACCCACCAATCCCTGAAGGAGAGAGGCTATAAAAGGGGACGGATAGCCCTCAGAGAGCAGACTTCGGGAGCTGAATTAGTTGGTAGCTGGGGGAGAGAGAGTACTTTCTATACATTGTATCCAGCTTGCTGCAAAGGGTGTGAGACTAGCTCAAACACCTCCTTCCTGGTGGTTGATTTTTTAATAAAACAACTGGCCAATTGCCCACAACACCGGAGTGTCGTGGCCTCATTTAAGAACATGCCCTTTCGAATAATTCCTCCCTTATTTAAGAATCAAAAAAAAAACNTTGTATCCAGCTTGCTGCAAAGGGTGTGAGACTAGCTCAAACACCTCCTTCCTGGTGGTTGATTTTTTAATAAAACAACTGGCCAATTGCCCACAACACCGGAGTGTCGTGGCCTCATTTAAGAACATGCCCTTTCGAATAATTCCTCCCTTATTTAAGAATCAAAAAAAAAACCACATGAAAGTCTCAGGTTTTATTGCAAAAAAAAAACCCCAAAAAAGATTTTGCAAATTTCTAACATCTACACAGAGTAGGCTATTACGTGTAGTACCAGCTATCAGGAGGTTCAATAAACTCAAGTACTGTTTAATAAGAACGGAGCATACACAAACATGACTCTTGCTCTGGGGCAATTCATGACACCTCACGGGAAATGTTCCATGGCCTCTCCCTTTATTCCAATACCAATACAGGAGTCCACTGTGTCTTTTCTGGATAGAAACTTCAAGTGTTGTGAAGTTCTCTACACACAGGGAGACGCTCTAAT
>VWYP01000045.1:14501-32009 GCA_013400435.1 Pycnonotus jocosus
TTTTTTTTTGGCAACAACAACAACAAAATATATATATATATATATTTATATATATATTTATAAAAAGAAAAAAGAGGTGGGGGAGGAAAAGGGAACTGAAAATCAGCTCATTGTGCAGAACTACCACGGAGAAAACGAAGCAGGCCAGCGAGTCCAGCTGGAAACTGTACAGCACTGAGGTCTGTATATATCTATATACATACATATGGAGATATGTATATATATCCATATATACCTTATGTACAAGGCAGTGGGACCGGGGAATTTACAGGGACCTGAAATTCAAGGCGGCGCTCGCAGCTGACCAAGCTCCCCCCCACCCCAAAGAGCTGCTGTTGGCAACAGAACGGAAAAATCCAAAGAAATCCGTAGACATTCGAGTAAATTCAAATGAATCCCTAGAAATTCAATTAAATTCGAATAATTTAAAATAAATAAAGGGTGAAGAAAGGAGGAAGGGCTCGACCCAGGGCACTTGGCGGGGGGGCAGTGGGCAGTGGGAGAGAGGCACCACCGGCACAGAGCCCCTCTCCTCACACAGCCAAAGAGGCCCAGTTCCAGGCACCAGCTATTCCAGAGAATCTGAATTTGGCACAGGGAGGGGTGGCACTGGGTGCTGGAAGGGAATTTTTCCTGCTGAGGGCAGGCACAGGGTGCCCAGAGCAGCTGTGGCTGCCCCTGGATCCCTGGCAGTGCCCAAGGCCAGGTTGGATGGAGCTTGGAGCAGTCTGGGACAGTGGGAGGTGTCCATGGGGTTCAAGGTCCCTTCCAACCCAAACCATTCCATAATTCCCTGCTCTGGGAAAGGCTGAGCAGCTCCTCCACCTCCAAGACACTGATTTCTGCCTCCCACCCATCCAAAATCTGCATCATCCCAGCTCCTGCCACGGCCAAGGACTGGATGAAAGTCACGGGGGCTGAACTCTGAGCTCGTCATTCCCAGAAATTGCCCGGTCAGGGCTCAGCGAGGATCGGGGAATTTGTGTGGGAAGGGGAAATAGAGGAAAAAACCAGACCAGGGAATATCCTTCAGCAGCCAGAGGAGGACACGGAGCTTTGGGGACACCTCTGGGAGAGCCCACACGACCCAGCCCCAAATGTCCCATCAGCATCACAACGCTGGGATAAAACCCCCAATAGCAGCAGCTCCGGGAAGAGCCTGGGAGGGTGATGGGAGGATGAAGCAGCTGCAGGGCTGGGTCGGGAGAGCATCCCCGGGGCTGTGAGAGCCNTCAAAATTTCCTTCATAAAGGCTGAGTCAAAAAACCCCAAACAACAACAACAACAGCAACAAAAATAAGATTTGTTGGTTTGGTGGGTGGGGTTTTTTTTTTTTTAATAATGAAGACTTTTAAAAAATAAGAAGGAATGATGGAAATAATGCAGATGTCTGTGCTGGAGTGGAAGGGAAGGAGCTGCTCCTCGGAGCTCAGTTGGGATAAATTCAGGACAGCTCTTTTTCCATGGATACCATTGTGCTGTGCCTGTGGCTGAGACACCACGGCCAGGGGAGAGGGGAGGAAGAGCGTGGAGGGGAGGGAGGGGTTGGCTGTGGGAATATTTGGAATATTTGGTTTCTTCCCGATGCCCAAAATTCAGTGGAGAAAGGCGTGGCCAAGGGAGAATGAGACAGGACAAGGGGAAAGGCTTTAAAGTGAAAGAGGGCAGAGTTCAATGGGAGATTGGGCAGGAATTGTTCCCTGGGAGGGTGAGGATGGAATTCCCAGAGCAGCTGTGGCTGCCCCTGGATCCCTGGCAGTGCCCAAGGCCAGGTTGGACATTGGGGTTTGGGATAGAGGAAGGTGGGGTGGGATCAGCTTTAAGGTCCTTTCCCACCCGAGCCATTCCATGGTTCTGTGGCCGAGGCTGCAGCTCAGTGAGGCCCTGGCACCACAGGGAACCATCCCCAGAGCCATCAGTTCACTGTTCCTCCACTCCTGGCTGATAGAACCCCTCAGGTGTCTGCCAGCACCTGGGAGGTGAGACTTTCACCAAGTTGTGAGACTTTCACCAAGTTGTGAGACTTTCCAGGCCAGGAGAGCACTTGGGACGTGGGGAGCAAACCCACAATGACCCCAAGACAGACCTGGCCCTTCTGCCATAAACCCACACAACATCCCCCAGGCTCAGCCCTGCTGAGCACCACCCCGGGGTCCTCTCCTTCCTCCTTCCAGCACCTTCCCCTCTCTCCTGCTCAGAATCCAAACCCAGCCAGCAGGACAGCGGCCGTGGCTCCCTCTGGATGGGCTTTGGGGCTTGGTGACACCTCCCTGTGCCCCCCCAGCACCCAAAACCTCCGGGAAAGGGGATTTTCTGCCTCCCCCAGAGCCTGGCAGCAGCACAGGTGAAGGCATTGGTGAAAGCTCAGAGACACTCCGAGGTTTTAGTGCAAGGTTTATGGCACGTGTGGGCAGCAGGGAGAGCTGGGGGGCAGCAGGGACAGCAGGGCCAGCGTGGGAGAGGGCTGGGTGGGAGAAAAGGCAGGGGAAGAGCTGGGATGGGAGGGTGGGATGAGCCCTCAGGGACCCCAAACTGTGCTGCTGGAGCAATTAACCCAAATAAGGGCTCAGCCTGCCCATCCCACCCAGCCCCAAACCCCTCCTGCCTCATCCCAGCCCCATGCACTGCCTCCCAGAGAGGGATGTGACTGCACATCCCAAAAACCATCAGCAGGACACTCCTCCAGACCCTTTCGGGGCCTGGATCCACCCCTCCCTGCTCCTGCCCACCTTGGAACTGTCACACACGCACGTGTGGGGATTTTAATACCCCCACAATTAAAATCCCATCTCGTCCCGGCCGCAATTAAGTTTCTAATCTTCATTTACTTATGCTAAAGCACTTCCCACACCAGCAAAGAGGAGCAGCCAGACAAAGCAGGGCTGGTTGAGTTTGCAAAGCCTCGTCACGGCTCCAAATTAAAGCGAACTGAGACTACAATTGAATTATCCGGGATGGTTCCTGTCAAGCAATTATGCTCCATGAGAGCCCGGGAATGCAATTTGCTCCCGTCTGACTGCTCAGCTGAGGGGCTGGAGCTGGGGGGAGAGGGAAAGAGCAGCCCGTGGAATGCCGGGGGCAACAGCAGCTCCCAAAGAGAGGTTTCTTTTGGGAAACTCAGGGATTTGGCTGCTGGGAGATGAGGATGTGGGGGAAAATGTTTCTGGGCATGGCTGAGGTGTCCCAGTGTGGGGCTGGGAGATGCTCTGTACAACCAGAGCCTGTCTGCATTCCCAGCTGCAGGAACGAGCCCGGGAAGGCCAGAGGAGAGAGGCTGGACCCCAATTCCAGCTGCCCCGCTGTGCCCAGCCCCAGACGAGGTTTGGGGGGCGAGGAGCAAAGCCCGGAGCAGGGCAGGGATGGGGAGAGAGCCAGAGGGCAGGGCTGGCTGATGAGGCACAGGCCGGGAAAAGCGGATAAATTACCGGGAATGTGGAATGTGCCCCGCTGCGAGGGAGACCCGCGGGGGGACGCGTAAGTGGCCGCGGCTGGGAGGGAGAGGAGCCACTTGTGAAAGGTCAGCGCTGCCCACCGAGGGCCGCGGGGGCAGCGGGACAGATGCATTTCCCCGCGGGGGGGCTGCTAATGGCAGTGGCACTCCCCGGGCCCCCGCAGGATCCGGGGACAAACTCATGAATCAGCGACGTTCCCCCTTTTTTCACGACAAAACCGCAGAGAAATAAATAAAAGGGGATTAAATAAACCCACGGAGAACGGAGAACGAGCCCTCCCCGACCGAGCATCGCCGTGAGCACTGGAGCGGGATCGGAGGAGCCCTGGGGATAAACTGAAGTCATTGTCCTGTGGGTCACCCCTGCTCGGGGGGGTGGCACTGTCCCCAGAGCCACCGCCTGTGCACGGAGAGCCGCCCGCTGTCCCCATCCCACCGCAGCCGGGCGTTCCCGGGGCCGCTCCGGCTCCTCCCGGCCGCGCCCAGAGGATTCCCGGGATGCGGAATCTCATTCCCGGGATGCAGAGTCTCATTCCCGTCCCGCTGGCGGCCCTGCTGCTCCTCCGTAGCGCAGGGTGGGAAGCGCAGAGGAAGAGGAGCCCCGCTGGGGGAGGAAGGCACCGTCCCTTGACTCCTCCCGTCACAGCCTGGAAGGGACAGAGGAGCAGAGTCAGCGCTGGGCGCCTCTAGCCGAGGAAACGCGGGGGTTTGCGGGGAAGATACTTGGGGAAAAAACCCCTCCTGGAACGGCTTTGCCGGGGAGCTGCTCCCAAAAGCAGCGGCACCGTGAGCTCCTGCTCCTCCCTGCCAGGCCTGCCCGGCTCCTGGAGCACCATCCAGAGGGAAAAGCGCTCCTTGGGTGCCATGGCCACCCCTGTGCATCCAGGATCCCGCTGGGGTTTGTGCCCCCCATCCCTTGGATCCAGGGATGGCAGAGCCTGAGGGTGCCACGGGCAGGATTCCTGGACTCCACGGGGAAGCCAGGACCCAACAGGAACAGCCAGAGCTGAGTCCCTGTGCAAGGAACCCGCTCCCGTGGAAAGCTGAGCTGGCGCATCCTGATTAGCAAAAGATTGTCCCGGTAATTAGCAGGGAGCTGCGGGGCAGCCCCAGCCCAGGGCAGGCAGAGCGTGGCTCGGCGATTGGAAAAACATTCCCAAAGCCAGCGCAGCAATTCCGCAGCTGCCTTGGGGCCCGGCATCCTTCAGCACTCTGCTGGAGCCGCCCTGCTGCCTGCTTGGAGCGTGCCTCGGGAATTAACTCTCCTCCTGATTAGCATCTCGCTCCTGATTAACATCTCCCGTTCCGGGTGTTTTGGGGGCCGCCTGACCGCGGGCTCTGCGCTGCTCCCGGCAGCCCGGCAGGGACAGGGAGTGACACACGGGGGACATTCCAGACACTCCCGGGGCCGCCCAGATAAGGAAGGAAGGCACTTTGTTATCAGCAGCAGGAGAAATCGGCAGCTCCAACCCTCTGTAAGGACCAAGAGCGAGTCCTGAACCCCCCGGAATGTCCTCACTGCTCTCCCTGAGCTCACATCTCCCTCCCTCCATCCATTCCCATCTCCAGCCTCCGGGGATGCACGCTGGGAGCAGGAGAAACCCTCCCATGAACACCACCCCCGCACGGGCGAGATCTCGGCTCTATTTGTCACAATATGACAAATCCCAGGGAGGAAAATGAGTTTCTGAGTGATTGCTCTGCGTTTTGCCTGCTGTTCCCAACAGGGCAGATCCCGAAATCCCAACTGGGGACCCGCTGACGCCGTTTCCTGGAGCAGAGGGAGGTGACTAAGCCACAGCAATGGAACAGAGCAGGATTTGGCCATGGGAGAGGAAGGGATCAGGCTGAGGGGCTGGGAAGGGTCCCTGGGAATGAATTCCCTCATCCATTAAATCCGGGGAGCAGGGAGGGCACTCACTCTGCCGACTTCCAGAAGTGGCCCGGGTGGGAAAGGCGGCGGTTGCGCTTTGGCAGTTTCTCCAGCATGTCCATGAGCTTGGTGAAGGTGGGCCTCTCCTCCTGCTCATAGGCCCAGCAGAACAGCAGGATGTCCTGGAGCCACAGGGAGACACCGTGAGGAAACCTGGCCAGGAACTGAGCCAGTCCCTCTCCCACCACAACCCACACCCCAACGGCCACGGCACGAGGAGCCCGTCCCCTGTCCTGGATCTTTGTTAAGGATTGGGATGGAGGGGATGTGTCCATCCCATGAGGATCCATCTCCATCACTGGATTCTTGGGAAGGGCTGGGATGGGGGGGATGTGTCCTGGATCTTTGTTAAGGATTGGGATGGAGGGGATGTGTTCATCCCATGAGAACCCATCTCCATCACTGGATTCCTGGGAAAGGCTGGGATGGAGGGGATATGTCCATCCCATCAGGATCCATCTCCATCCCCACATCCTTGGGAAGGGCTGAGATGGAGGGGATGTGCCCAGCCCATGAGGAACCCATTTGCATCCCCACATCCTCACGAAAGGCTGGGATGAAGCAGGGGGCGTCCATCCCATGAGGATCCATCTCCATCCCCACATCCTTGGGAAGGGCTGAGATGGAGGGGATGTGTCTATCCCATGAAGACCCATCTCCATCACTGAATCTTTGTTAAGGATTGGAATGGGGGGGATGTGTCCTGGATCTTTGTTAAGGATTGGGATGGAGGGGATGTGCCCAGCCCATGAGGAACCCATTTGCATCCCCACATCCTCACAAAAGGCTGGGATGAAGCAGGGGGTGTCCATCCCATGAGGATCCATCTCCATCACTGGATTCTTGTTAAGGATTGGAATGGAGGGGATGTGTCCATGCCATGAGCACCCATCTCCATCCCCACACCCTTGGGAAAGATCCCCATATCCTTGGGGTGGGCTGGAGCACAGGGAACGCTCAAGCTGAGCACAGCAGCAGGACCAAGGCTGGCTGGATGAGATGGGCAGATCCAGAGGGTTTTCCCGAGGGCCCCAGCAGCCGTGTCCCAACCCATGCACACCCACACGGGGCCCCATGGCACCTACCGAGATCTCCTTGCCCATCCCGATCTGGCTGAGGTTGGGCTTCATCCCTCTCCCCACCTGCCAGATTATCGCCTCTGCTGGCTGTGTCTTGAAGGGCCACTCCCGGGCGTGCAGCTCGTACCAGATGGTGCTGGTGGGAGACACTGGGAATTAGGGATGGAGCAGCCAGGAGGGATTCGGGGTGGGGACCTGTCCGGCCACTGCACCCACATCCAGCATCTCTCCCTGCTCCAGAACCACCTCGTCCAGGAGAGGCTTCATCCCAGGTGACACCAGAGGTGCTCAGCCCTCCTTACAGAGGTGTCACCTCTCCCGTTTTCCAGAGGAAGGAGTTTGACCTGGAGCGAGCCCTGATTCCCACCAGGGCAGATCCCAGCCCGTGGGATGGAGGCAGAGCCATCCTGTGACATCAAGTGGGAATGTCCCACCTGGATGCAGCAGCACTGCCCATGGAGCAGCTGAAGGGACAATGGTGGGGATCCAGCTGCCACCACTCCAGCAGAATTCCAGGAAGGGATGAGCCTGAAAATTCACTTTCACTCCAGCTTTTCCCTTTTTCTCCTCCAAAGAGCTCTCCAAGCTCCAAAAATCCATCCAAGCCATGCCATGAACCATCCCAGGTGCCCTCACCAGGCGATGGCCACGTGAAGCTCCGGCCATCTGCTCCTGCTGTCATGGCTAAGCCAAGCCCTCTTTTCCGTGAGGAATCCCAGATCCAAGGGAATATCCCAAAACAAGGGCGTCATCCATGGAACTGCTGGGCTCCCCTGTGGTTCTGCCGCCCCCGCTACTGCCTGGAAGTTTTGCATCATCATTTTCTGGCACCCGGAGCCTGGACGAGCCTGGATTCCCGCAATGTCCAAGGAAAATTCCCTGGACCTGCTTTTCCCTCCCAGGGATGTCGTTGTGACCGCTTAAAGTATCAAAACCTGGGGTTAAAATGACATCAGGGTGGAAAAATCTGCCTGATGAACGAAAGATTCCTCCTTGTTAGGGAAGCTGCCTTACTCTGGGAATTGGAATTCTTCTGATTTTGCACAGTTTGGCTGAAAATCTCAAAAAAAAACCCCTGGAAAATGGGAGAATTATGGGGGTGCAGAGGAATGGGGGGCTTGGAGAGGGGCAGGTCCTGTGGGCACAGGACAAAATCCTCAGGAGGAGCATCCAAGCACCCTCAGATTGGATTTAACGCATCCAAGGCGTTAATTCCAGTTTCTCACTGGGAGTTTTTGTCATCTTTAAGAGATCTTTTCCTCTTGCTGTCCCTGATCCCCAAATCCCTGGAGGGAAGCGACCCCTCTGGATCATCCCTGAGCCTCCTGGGTTCGATGAAGAGCAGCAGAAACAAGAAAGAGGGAAAACGTGGGGAAACCTTTTCATCTTTTCAGGAAACTCGCACTTTCCATAAGGGCAGAGCTCACACTTGAGGAAAAAAAAGGAAAATTACATCTCCCCACCCACTCTCACTTAGTTGGGTACGATCCTTTAATTACCTCTTTATTTCTGTGCTGAAGTTGTACCTCAGGGAGGGCAAAAAAAAAAAAAAAAAGGGAGCCAGACCCTTCCAGCTGTAATTACTGTGGGTTTGATGGGAATATTGCCTCGGATAACGGGCCCACGCTCCCTAATCCCACAGCCTTCGAGTATCCATGAGAAAATTAATCCTCTGGGTAAAACCTGCGTCCGCCTCGGGAAGGGTTTAGCGAGGTGGAATTGGGCTCGTGCCCTCAGGGAGGTTTGTGGGCAGGAAAAGGGCAGGAGGAATGAACTGGTTTGCTGAGGAAAACTTAGGAATTCTCATGTTCTTGGCTTTTGGCAACTCCTTGTAGAGCTGGCACCACCTGCAGCGGCTGGAGCGGGGAGCTGGGGTGTTCTGGAGCTTCAAAGCTGTGTCCCCAACTTTTGGCACCCCCATCCATCATCCGAGCACCTTCTTATCAGTTCCCACCCCAGGCTGGCATTCCCAGGATACTCTGGATCCCATTGCCTGGAGCCACCCTGACCCATGGCCAAAATAGGAAGATTTGATAATTTAGAGAGAATCCAGGGTGTCCAGAGCTGTGTCCCCAACCTTTGGCACCCCCATCCATCATCCAAGCACCTTCTCACTGGTACCTGCCCCAGGAGGGTGCAGGGGACAGATGATGCCAGGCTGGCATTCCCAGGATACTCTGGATCCCATTGCCTGGAGCCACCCTGACCCATGGCCAAAATAGGAAGATTTGATAATTTAGAGAGAATCCAGGGTGTCCAGAGCTGTGTCCCCAACCTTTGGCACCCCCATCCATCATCCAAGCACCTTCTCACTGGTACCTGCCCCAGGAGGGTGCAGGGGACAGATGATGCCAGGCTGGCATTCCCAGGATACTCTGGATCCCATTGCCCAGCACCACTCTGCTCCAAAACAGGAGGATTTGGTAATTTGGGGAGAATTGGGCTCTCCAGGGGCTCCCAGACCCGTGTTCCCACCCCAGCCCCCTGCACCCCCAGGCTGGCATCCTCAGGATACTCTGGATCCCGTTCCCCAGAGCCAGCCTGGTCTGAACCAGGAGGATTTGGCGATTATGGGATGGTTTCACTCAGAATTTCTCGAAGTGGGAAGGTTCATCCAGCCCAGCCCTGGGAATTCCATCCCGCAGCATCCGCTGGGATTTGGGGCAATCCAACAGCGTCCTCCCCCCTTGCTGTGCCCAGAGCAGCTCCCAGCTGACCCCCCCACGCCAGTCCCCTGCTCCTGGTGCCCCGGGACTCACCCCAGTGCAAAGACATCCGAGTGCTTGGAGAAGGGCAGCTTGTCCTCCTCGGTGTCCGGGGACAGCTGCCGGATGATCTCGGGGGCCAGGTGGCACAGCCAGCCGTTCTGGATCCGCAGCTTGTTCTCCCTCCTGGGACACAGAGCCGGAGCTGTGGGTGCCACAGCACCCCAGGGAGCAGCCCCAGCTTCCCATCCTCCTCCCGAGGGGTTTTTCCCACATTATCCTTGCAAAGTCAGCTTTGAGAAATGTTCATCCTGCTCTGAGGAATGTCCCTGCCAGGCAGCAGGACAAGATTGGGGCACAGGATGGTGCTTAAGGGGAGCTTTGGCTCCTCCAGGCTGCTGATGGAGATTTAGGGTCTGCTGGGGCTCCTGCTGTGCCCTTTGCACCAGAACCCCTGAAGGGATTCAGGGGTGAAGAGGGGATAAACTCCCCCAGCAGCCCCAGTGCGGCTGGAGCAGGAGGTTGGACTGGGGACCACAAAGAGCCTCTTCCCAGCAAAGCCATCCTAAAACAACAGCCTGGGAATTGGTGTTTTCAGGTGTTTGGCCCCAAAACAGCCCCTCCGAGCCTCCAGTGGCATCTCCCATGGGAGCAGCCTGGCTTTATAACAACCCCTCCTTCCACCTCCTCTGTCCTTCCTTCACCTCCCCCCGCTCAGGATAAACGCGTTGGAATCCTCTGGCCGATGGCTGAGGATGACATTGGTGACCTCTCCATCCTTTACATCCTCCAGCAGGCACCTGGGACACACTGCTGGCTGCCAAAGCCCAGGACCATCAGCGGTGGTGACACCTGAAGCAGCTCCATGGTGTGTCTGAGCCCAAGTTCAGCAGCGCGAGGGGACAGAACTGTCCCACACCAGAGCCCGCTGGCTCCTGCCAGGAATTTCTCCCTGTTTGTGCTTGGAACCCTCCCAAAGATGGAATGGACAGGGCTAAGGGATGGCTGTGGGGTCACCTGTCCTCCTGAATGTCAGCCTGGGGCCCAAATCCCATGGGCCCAAATCCCACGTGTGAGCTCTGCTCCAGGTGTGGGGTCCCACCCCAAAGCTGAACTCATGATCCCAAAATGGCACAACCCAGATCCTCCCATCTGCAGAGCCATCCCCATCCCCATTCCCATTCCCATTCCCAGCAGTGACCAGAGGGACCCCACCCACCCCTGCCACTCGCGGGGGTCACTGATGAAGCCTCCTTGTCCCCTCTGGGTGTCCCTGGCTCCTCTCCTCTCCTCGTGTTGGAATCTCCAGCGCAATCAGCGGCTGCGCCTCGGACCCTCCAGGAAAAGCACTTTTGGCACAGAGGGGAGGCTTTCAGCTGCCCAGCCACCCCCCTCCGCCCTCCAGCTCTTAATTACCGACCAGCATTAAGCACCTGGGCAATTAAAGAGGCTTGGGCTGGCTCGTGCTTCCCTGCGGCTGCCTCTCGCTCCCGGGAAGCAGCGGGATGCGGTGGGCAGCGCTTGGATCTGCTCCAGCATCCCCAGCAAGGCCGGGTTTGCTCCTGGGGCTTTGGTTTCTGCTCGCTGAGGTGGCTCAGGGCTGTGACATCCCACAGAGAGGCTCGGGGCTGTGACATCCCACAGAGAGACTCGGGGCTGTGACATCCCACAAGCAGCCTCAGGATGCTCCAGGGACTGGATTGGGATGCACAGCTCATCCCTGGCTAAGCTTCTATGGGATATGAGCTCCCAGCAGGGAGGGCTGGGCTTTAATGGGGTCCCAGAGGCGGCTCGGTTACAGCAATTTGAGGGTTTGTGACCAAAGTTTGCCTGACCTCACAGCCACGCCCAGCTGAGCATCTTCCAAGCCACCCCCAGGGCAAAAGCTGGAGCAGAAGAGCTCCTCAGACACCTCAAGACTCACCTCGTGCTCCTCCTAATTCCAAAACAGCCTCACCGAGCCCAAGAATATTTAAACAAAGGAGGAATAAATCTGATTTCAGCAGGATGAGACCCCAGGTCACCCAATCTCTGCAGGAAGTGTTTTAACCCCAACAAAACCAGCTGAAGAAATGTCACCATCCTTAACCTGACCTCCAGAAATTTGCTTCCTTCGCAACAGATGTTTTCCCAAGCCTCTAAGGACCCAAAATCAGGGATTTATCTCATGTCTTCATCTGAGAGACACCAAAAGCAGCAAAAACCCACCCTGAAAAGGGGAGATCAGAGCTGCAGACACTTCCTGTTCCAAAATTCATGGTGGCCATGGATCCCTGATTTTCTCTCAGCTCTGCTCCAGCAGAAAACACGTGCTACCAGCAGCCCAGGGCACAAATTTTCTCAATTTTCTCCATTTTCCAGCAAACCTCTGCTTGTTTCTATCCAGCCTTGCTTTCCTGGCTGTCCTCCCTCTCCTGAGTCATCTCCTGGATCCTGACCCCACAAGGGACATCCTAGTCTTGGGCAGAGGTGGCCACACATCAGAAACCCCATTCCCCCCATTTGTTGTTCCATCTCTGGAGCATCCCTGACCTTCCCAGCAAAGATTCCTGGCAAAACTTGGCCGGCTTTGCCCAAATCCTCGTTCCCTGCTGGAATGAGCTGTCCCTTCCTCCTGGCAGGACCTGAATCCCAAAGTCCTCGCCCAGCTGCTGACCCAGAGGCAAACCCCACTTTGCCACGCGAGAGATCCTGAATTCCTGGCATTCCAAAGCTTCTGGCCAAGCCTGTGCTAAAATCCATTGATGTTCACCCAGGCAGAGTGGGAAATCTGGGAGTGCACGGGGTGGGATGGAGAGGGGTGGCCGCTGCCACATCCTCTAATCCTTTGAACTCATCACTGGGAAATTGGGGAAAAATCCATCATTTCCAAGGGGCTTTTTTTATCTCCTGAGCATCTTTGCCACAGAGATGGAAGGACCAGGAGAAAACTGCCCAAGCCTGGCCTGTGCTGCTCCCGACACGAAGGGTTTAGTGGGAAAGGTGGGAAAAATCAGCAATGTTCTTATTCCCCACTTAAAATAAATGGAAAACATCATCTCTGTTCTTCCTTCCCCACTTCTGTTTCCTTTTTCCACCCCAGCTTTGCTTTTCCTCCTTTCCACAGCTGCTGGAACTCTTTTCCATTCCTACAGCTGGAAAACCTCCCAAAGCATCGGGAAAATAAATTTAATAAGGAACATTTACCAAAAAACCCTCCGAGACCCCCAAAATGTCACAATGTTGTGAAAGTCCCACGCTTGGCTCTCATTTTCCGTGCCTTGCTCCATGCCCAGCACAGACACCATGGCCAGATGTCTGCAATTCCCAAAATGTCACCGGAGTGGGGACAGCACAGGGGGATGGCTTTGCTCAATCCAGGCAGGAGATGAAGCAGATGCCAGGGAATTATAACGATGGAAAAGGGAAAAGCCAAGGAATGAACCAGCCCTGCTGCCACAGGAGCATCTCCTGGGAGGCTGCACGGGGGTTTGGCCATGGAAATGATGCATCCCATGGGAAGAGGTTGGTCCAAGAGGCTCAGTCTGCCTCTCTGAACCAAAATTCCAGAGGCTCACACGTGGCACCGTGCGTTCCTTCCCACGGATCAGAACCAACTCCCGTCAAACAGAGCAGCCCCACGACGCTCAAAGGCCGCTTGAACTCCTGTCTGCCCCTGGGGACTCAAAAAGGCGCCCAGAGAGGGATTTTTTTGGGATCTTTCCACATGTTCCCAGCTTTGGGGCACAGGGAGGAGCTCCAGTGTGTCCATGTCCTCCTACCTGCCCGCTTGGAGAACCCCGGAGATGCTGAAGAGCCCGAAGTCGGTGATCACCACCTTGCCGTTGTCGTAGAAGACATTCTTGGACTTGAGGTCTTTGTGGAGGATGCCCTTGGCATGCAGGTATCCCATTCCCTGGGGTGGAACAGAGAGAGGAAAACAGCCCCGAGTCACCCAAGCGGCACAAAGGGACGGGATAACGCCGGAGTGGCGGCATTCCCGTGGGATACTGGGAGCATCCGTGAGCCACCACGGCACATCCAAGCTGAGCCACCACCCCAAAGGGCCCTGCAGAAAGGGAAAGTGTCTGGAGGGGTCCCTGCTTTGGGATGGGCTCCTGGAGCGAGGTGGGATTGTGGTGTGGGTGTCCCAGCTGCCACGGCGCCCGCTCATCTTCCTGATTAATCGATTCCGCGGGAAAAATTAGCGCCAAACCCACCCGGCAGCCGCTTCCCTGGAATCCTCCGCTGGGAAATGGATGGTGATGATGTTTCTGCCTCGTTTTTTTGGGGGGGAGCTGGGAGAGGAGGGTGATAAGTCACCGCTCCCCATCGTCCCGGCGGAGCCATCGGCGCTTCCGACGGCCCCATCCGCCTGGAAACGGGGCGCCTCGCAGGAGTCCTGCCTTAATTCCTTTCCCCCAGGAAAAACTGCTCGGCAGTTAATTAAAATTAGTGCTAATGAGGCACAAAAAGGCCATGGGTGGGAAATCCAAACTCTCCTGTTTAGCATCGGCAAATCAAGCAGACTGCTGGCAGCTCCGTGTGGCGGATGTTCAGCTCCGCGGGATAACTCTGGGAATGGGGAGGGGGATTAAACACATTTATCCCAACTTCAGCAGGGATTTTGATGATGTCCCACTTTTCACTCTCCTAAGCAGACTCGGGGAAAACTTGATCTTCAGGCTGCTGCTGAAGGATCAATGCCCAACAGGCCGGCAAACTGTTGCTTAAGAGGGAATATTGGTTGTCTGTCACTGGAAAAGGGGGATTTATTAACTGGAATTCCGTGGGGATCCATCCATCCATCCCGAGCCTCATCTTTTCATCTATCATCATTAACCAAGCAGGCTGTGCGAGAAGAATTTATTTTTAAGCTGGCGGCTGATGTGGAGCCAGAAGACCTGATCCAAATTCCACCATCTGGAAAAAGTGGGAAAACAAATGGAAAAACACCCCAACGCAGCAAGATATGGGGGTGTCACTGCGCCCTGCAGGGAGCAAATCCTAAAGAGCTTCTGCCAAAGGATTCTGGAGGAAGGAAAGGATTTGGGGCTGGATGCCAGGACCATTCCAGGCACTGGGATTAATTAGGGGTCTCCAGTTCCCAGCACATGAAATAATGATGAGGTTTAAAAACCGCCTTTCAAATGTCACTGTCACCTCCAGAAAGCCCCAGGGCAGAGCAAGGACCAACATTCCAATGTTTCTCTGGCCAGGTGCAGTGCAGGGCCCTGAGCATCCATGGGTGAGCCCCTGTGCCACGGGAATGCTCTGCAGCCCCTTCCCATTGTTTGAGGGTGATGAGATCCCAGAGGAAGATCACCACATCCAGTGGTGAGCTCATCTCCATGGAATCACCAAACACAGCCCGGCCTTCGCTGAAGGAAATTCTCCGGGCAAGCCCAAATCCCTCACCTGGCTCCGTGCAGATCCCACTGCAAATTCCAGCCCTGCCACCTCAGCCCCTGGGATGATCCCTGAGGAAACACTCTGGGCCCGGTAATGCCTTCATTTGCTCGGCTGTGTGAAAAGCCAGCTCCCTCTGCCGGCCCCGCTCCCGGGATAAATCATCCCTCCCCTCCCGGGGATCTTGGGATAACCTTGCACCCACTGACCCGATGGGCTGAGCAGCTCTCCCGCCACATTCCAGGAGTCAAAGGATAAAACCAAACAGCTGCCGTGACTGCGCAGCAAATCCAAAACCTCCGGACAAGGCAGCTCCAAGCCCACCCAAACCAAAAAGTGTTGGGATTTCCCTTTGCTTCCCAACACCTGCTGCTGCCAAGCCCACCAAAACATCTGCTGGAGATTGGTGGGGAAAGATGGGAAGCTGCTCCTCAGCAGGAATGGGCTGCGTGGTTGGTTCATGGCATTGTGGTGGGCTGGAATTCTCCAGGAATTCCCTTTGGTGCACGGGGAGAGCCTTTGGAGCTCTGCTGATTCCTCCAGGGATCTGGGGTGGACACAAAGCTCCTCTGCCTCTCCTCACCACAGAGCTGGAGGTTTCCAACCTGTTCCTAACAGGCACCAGCTGCAGAAAATGAGGATGTCAGGCTCATCCTGGAAACCCACACGGAGCGATGAACCCACGCAGGGAAAGGGGCTGGGCTGAGCCGCTCTTCCCGCTGGGAACATCTGGAAGGAAAAAGCCCTGAGCACAAAAACGGGGGAGGAAATACAAGGCTAAACTGTGATGCTGCAAGTGTTTGCTCAGTGGGAAAAATCCCTGTCTGAAAGGTGGAAAATATGGATCAGAAGCAGGAATTAAGGGGGGAGAGGCTCAGGCACCCCCAGCTCAGGCTGAGGCACTGAGGTGGCAAAAGGTTCAGGCTGGGCTCACCTGTCAGCTCCTGCCTGGACACTCCAGGAGAACTGAAAGAATTTAAACTTAAAAGTTAAATCTGGGTCTAAATCAACACAAAATAGGCAATTTAATGAGACACAGCCCAAACACCATCCAGGAAATATTGCCGAACAGATTCTGCTTTTAACCTGGGTTTGAGTAATTAAAGGGAGCCAAGATCTGCCAGGAAAGCTGATTTTGTGTTGTTTTCCCACAGTTAAATGTGGGATCAGCTCCAGGTTTGGGCTCTGGGGTGGAGGTGTTGGCTGACCTTGAGCAGGGCACGGGGGCACTGTCACAGCTCCCCTGGCAGAGCAGGTGCCAAATATTTTCGGTGATAAAAGTGTTTGGAATCACAGCACAGCCCCGCTCTGGCAGACAGCTCAACACCTCAGTGCTGCTGCCAGCATCCCATGGGGAGCTGTGAGGGCTCAGGACCCAAATTCCCACTGTGCCACTCCACCCTGCCACAGGCGGATCCTTCCAGGATTGTTTATGGGGACGCGTCTGAGGAGTGGGAGATGCGCTTGGAGTCATCCCTGGGAAAGGAAAAGCATTTTTAGCTCTGGAAAAAATGAGCTTGGCCTTGTGGCACCATGGCACGGATTCCTTCAGGAGCCCTGGCCCTGGGAATGCTTTATGGGAATATTGGGAATGCTGGAAGTGTCCAAGGCCAGCTCGGACAGGGCTTGGAACAACCTGGGACAGTGGAAGGTGTCCCTGACCATGGCAGGGCGTGGAATGAGTTTTAAGCTCCCTTCCAACACAAACCATTCATGTATTCCATGATTATTACATGTTCTTTCCAAGAGGAGAGGAATTTCCCATCAGAAACTCCCTCAGAGCAGCAATGTTGGACTTAAACACCTGAAATTCCAGTGGGGAAGAGGAGCAGTGACCAGAAAGATCCCCAGGCATGGGGAGCCCATGGAAGCTTTGGTGCCACCCCAATGCAGCCACACGAGAGAGGATTTTAAAACCAAGGAGTTCTATCCTGCCCAGAATCCATGGATTTTAAAACCAAGCAGAGCTCTCCTGCTCAGAATCCATGGATTTTAAAACCAAGGAATTCTATCCTGCCCAGAATCCTTGGATTTCAAAGCCAAGCAGAGCTCTCCTGTTCAGAATCCATGGATTTCAAAGCCAAGCAGAGCTCTCCTGCTCAGAATCCTTGGCTGCTCCTCTCCTGCTCCCCAGAATGACTGGACTGGGCTCTTGGCCGGGTTTTTTTCCGGATCCAGACCCCACCAGGCCATACCTTCACAATCTCTTGTGCTATCTGCCTCGTCTTGTTGACGTCCAGGACGATTTTGGCGTCCCTCACCACGGAGTAGAGAGTCCGTCCTTTGCACAGGCTGGAAGAACAGGAAAAGGAAAAGGGGAGTTACAAACCCTCCTGGAGAAACAGCCCCGGATTATAACGCAGGGATTGTAAAGGTGAGTTTGTAATTTTGGCCAGATTTTGGCCTCTTGGCTCGAGGCAGATTGGAGGTTTCTCAGGGAACTGGGGGCTCTCCCAGTTTGGCACTGGGAGGGAGCTCTCGCTGCTCCTGGCGTGTCCTGGTGGCACCACCGTGGTGCCACAAGGGACATCCTGGGCTGGCTCCTGGCTTTTCCCTCTGTCCCAGCCTGGAGCAAACCACCCAGTCCTCCTGATTCTGAGATTTTGTGCAGAACTGGCTGTGGCTCCCTCCTCCTCCTCCTCCCTCGGGATACAGAGCTCACAGATGTAAAATGAGTCAAAAGAGGAAAGGCAAAAGAGGAGGGGAAAAAAAATCCCCCAACCCAACCCCATGCACTGTACAACGTCCTCCAATTTTCCTTCTCGTACCAATTACAGTAAAATCTATTTACAGAGCCTTAATTACCAAAGGCAGCTGGATGGGGTGGGGGGGGAGGGGGGGGATGGATATAAACCAATTAAAAATATATTGACATTTGAATATCATAATGGAGGACGTGGGTGGCTGCTGCCTCGACTCCCGCCCACAAAAAAAAAAAAAAAAAAAAAAAGG